>CM035424.1:16056075-16093575 GCA_020310875.1 Ceratopteris richardii | reverse complement strand
TTGGCTAGCACATGGGCTGCCTCTTGTGAGTTCACAGTGGATTTTGCACACCGCACATGAAGTTATGTCCCCTCGACGATCCGAGGCTTGTGATGCTTTCAAAGGAGGCTTACCAAAGCCTGTATGGTTAGATGCTGAGAAGTGGGATATGATTTGCGACGAGTAGCAGCAGACTCCTGATCGATATCGCCAACAATGAGATGCCGTAGCCACATGTTTAGATATAGTTATACCGTCACATTTGGGCAGCGACGAATATGACACGATGAGTCACGAGTTTGTAAGTACCATTTGGTTTATTGAACTTGTTTGTGTTAATCTTGTCATGTATGTTCCTCTAATATTTTGTACGTCATTTATTGTAGGAGCTGGCAATGGGTTGTCCTCCAACACGAACGGAGGAGGCTTATGGATATTGTCATGGATTGATTGCACTATTGGAGGACTTGGAGGGACGCGGTATGGTCGTTTCATGGGAGCATTTGAAATGAGGTGATGAATTTATAAACTTGGTTTTTACTTGTTGTTTGTCAATCACATGTGAATTTATCTTATTTCATGAATGTTCTTTGTTGCAGGACTATTGATATGGATGTTTCGATCATGCTCTGCATGTGCATGGCAGTGGTGCACCAGAATTCTGTATTTGATCCTTATATGGCAATGCTTTGCCACATTTCTTAAAAGCCTCATATATGACAGTGGTTTGCCACACTCTTGTACATGCTTCATTTATGAAATATAAAACTTCTTTTGTACATGGTTCATTGTTCATGGTTCATGGTTCATGGTTCATTATGATTATCTTTTTTGTGTCCCATAATATTTTGCTTTATGAAATCATATTTCGGTTGCCATTAGAGTACATATGTACTCGGTTTTTTCTGGGCAGAGTGTATTGTCTTTTGCTAAACAAGATCAAGGTATAATGCTGTAGCAAAAGACAACATAGTCTGCGCACAAACATTTTTGCAGATATGGTTGTTTGTGCGCAGACTATGTTGTCTTTTGCTACAGCATTATACCATGATCTTGTTTAGCAAAAGACAATACACTCTGCCCAGAAAAAACCGAGTACATATGTACTCTAATGGCAACCGAAATATGATTTCATAAAGCAAAATATTATGGGACACAAAAAAGATAATCATAATGAACCATGAACCATGAACCATGAACAATGAACCATGTACAAAAGAAGTTTTATATTTCATAAATGAAGCATGTACAAGAGTGTGGCAAACCACTGTCATATATGAGGCTTTTAAGAAATGTGGCAAAGCATTGCCATATAAGGATCAAATACAGAATTCTGGTGCACCACTGCCATGCACATGCAGAGCATGGTCGAAACATCCATATCAATAGTCCTGCAACAAAGAACATTCATGAAATAAGATAAATTCACATGTGATTTACAAACAACAAGTAAAAACCAAGTTTATAAATTCATCACCTCATTGCAAATGCTCCCATGAAACGACCATACCGCGTCCCTCCAAGTCCTCCAATAGTGCAATCAATCCATGACAATATCCATAAGCCTCCTCCGTTCGTGTTGGAGGACAACCCATTGCCAGCTCCTGCAATAAATGACGTACAAAATATTAGAGGAACATACATGACAAGATTAACACAAACAAGTTCAATAAACCAAATGGTACTTACAAACTCGTGACTCATCGTGTCATATTCGTCGCTGCCCAAATGTGACGGTATAACTATATCTAAACATGTGGCTGCGGCATCTCATTGTTGGCGATATCGATCAGGAGTCTGCTGCTACTCGTCGCAAATCATATCCCACTTCTCAGCATCTAACCATACAGGCTTTGGTAAGCCTCCTTTGAAAGCATCACAAGCCTCGGATCGTGGAGGGGACATAACTTCATGTGCGGTGTGCAAAATCCACTGTGAACTCACAAGAGGCAGCCCATGTGCTAGCCAAAACTCTTGATAAATCATCTTTGTGATATAATTATTTTGATATTTATCTTGTTCACTCCATTTCAAAATGATAGAGTGCCCAAACTATATGGAGCAAAGCTATCCCATACGCTGATGCATTGCTTTTTCGACCACATCCATCACCAGAGCTCCATCTCAGATACTGTACACCTTGGATTCATCATGGACATGAGGACCCTCAAGGCATACGTAGTGTTCCACGTGGCGTACCTACATATGAGGTACTCGATATAGGAGTAGAAGTGGGTGATACAACGTCTGCCGCACTGCCTCCACAATAGCGGCCTCCTCCAGACCTGCCTATAAATCTACTCCTAGAACCTCCTGCTCTAGAGCATGAACTCGACCTAGGAGACAAGTCAGCACCTGTATCACACTAAGGTGTCGAACGCACATGTCTACTACTAGAGCCAGTAGTGGATGGCGGAAGAGATGGTCGTGGTGGAGTCAAAGAGCTAGGAGATATACCTTCGACGAGAGTAGCACCACCCGTAGGAGTGACGCTAGCAAGATTGATACCGGCAGAAGAGACACCAACGGGAGTGAGGCCGGCAGGAGTGAAACCGGCAGAGTGAGGCCGGCAGGAGTGAAGCCAAGGGTAGTGCTACCATGAGCAATCCGGTACTATGATGCAGCGGCCATATACACAGGTGGTACCTGAGATATGAACTCTAAGGACTGCTCCTCTATCATGGAATGTGGAGTGACTGGAGGACTGTCTCCCATTGTGCTTTGTAACAAAAGAACTCAAATAATTAGCATATGATAATAAAGGTAATATAGAGAAATGGTAGTGTACAAAAGAACCTAGCAAAAAAAATAAACAAAAACTAGTACGTACAAGTGTTTGATTCAAAACTCCTTTATTCTAGCATCCTCTTCGAGATCCAATGCACAGAGAATATCTATCTCTGTATTGACGACTTCTAAATCACTTGGTATGCTAGTTTCTTCTTGATCATCATATTCTGCTTCATCCTGTATCTTGTCTTCTTCAAGGACCTCTTCTTCTCGAACAATGATCTTTGTATGTGTTACGAGCTTGTTCCGTGTGTTACCTTCAGAGGACCATCTATTGCTTCTTCCATGTGTTCATTCCATGTAATGCTATTAGTACCTGCTTGCACTTCTAACTTCCTTTTTTTTTTGTCCATGAGAGGTTAAAGGTGCAATGTCGATTGGGTCCATCTGCTCACCTCGGGGACCATACGAATGGTAGCATAGGCTTTGTAGTCCAATTTTATCAAAAGTTCCATACTCTCTAAAATGTGCAGTACAAAACCGTCATTTTTGATAAATTTGATACTTGCACTGAGTGCAAGGACATGCCATTCTCTCCTCCGGATCCAAACTAGCCATCTGATACAATATCGATATTTTAGAGCATTTGATTTTTCTTATTAAACCTAAAAATCATAATCCTAAAGATTTAAACCTAAAATACTAAAACCTAAAGACCTAAAGCCCTAAAAAAACCTAAAACCTTAAACCTAAAGACCTAATCCTAAAATCATATTTTTTATATATATTAGAAATCCTAAAGACTATTTTCTATATATCATAAAAAGCCTAAAGAATATATTCTCTCTCTCTCTGTTTCTGTCTCTCTCTCTCTCTCTCTCTCTCTCTCTCTCTCTCTCTCTCTATATATATATATATATATATATATATATATATATATATATATATATATATATATATATATATATATATATATATATATATATATGTGTGTGTGTGTGTGTGTGTGTGTGTGTGTGTGTGTGTGTGTATGTGTGTGTGTGTGTTTTATGTGTTTATGTGTTATATGTATTATATATATGTCTGTTTCTTATACAAGTAAAATCCTATTTTATATATACACACACACACACACACACCAAATCCCATGTCTGATTCTCTATCAATGCATCATACTCTTCCTGCATAGCTTTCTCCCAATTTTCCATACCTTTTGCCTCTTCATATGTAGAAGGGTCTTCATCTGCCTTTATCATAAAAGCATAATCTTTGGTAGTCAAAAAAGAAGTGTCATAGCTATACCTTGTAGGTTGCCATTTGTGCCTTGATGACCTTCTCAATTCTGCACTCGAGGCTTCTGGTTCAAATATTCGTACTTCTTCAACTTCAACCTGTACTTCATTGTTCTCCTCTTCATAAAATATCTGAACCTTTGATTTACCTTTGTTTTGATTCACAACTTCTTCATCACGTGCATGAACATTAACTATACCTGCATACCAAGTACCTTGCTCATCAAATGTAACATCCATAGACACAAGAAATTGTTTTGTGGATGGACTCCACAACCTATATCCCATCTGCTTATCATCATATCCAATGAGCACATATTTTTTAGCTTTGAGTTCCAATTTATGCCTCAATTGAGATGGCACATATGCATATGCCAAGCATCCAAATACTTTGCAATGATCTAGAGTAGGTCTCTTACCCCACCATGCCTCATATGGTGTCATACCCTGCAAAGCTTTACATGGTAATCTATTGACCAAATATGTAGCTATGTTTACAGCCTCAGCCCACAAATAATTTGGGCAATTTTTATCCTTCATCATGGATCTTGCAAACTCAACAAGAGTTCTATTCCTCCTTTTTGCTACACCATTTTGTTGAGGAGAGTACCTGCAAGTAATTTCCCTTTTTATACCTGCATTCCACAAGTAATCACCGAACTCATTAGAGAAATACTTTCCCCCTCCATCTAACCTTAGTCTCTTCAACTTATGACCTATAATTCTCTCTGCATACACATGATAATGTTTGAACGTATTGAATACCTCTGACTTATCTTTGATCACATACATAGTGATCCATCTGGTAGCATCATCAACATAAATCACATAATACCTTGAACCATTTATGCGGAAATCTTCTGATGGTCCCCACACATCTGTGTGTATCAACTCAAGCTTTTCTCTATACATAAAACCATGCTTGGAATAAGATTGCTTATGAGCTTTACCTAATTGACATGCCTCACATCTGTATGTCATATGTTGACCTACAACATTAGGCAATCCAAGCACTGAAACATTGTTAACCATATCTTTAATACCTCTTTCATTGAAATGTCCAAGCCTTTTGTGCCAAAGATCTAACTCAGAGATCTTATGTCCTCCATAGGTGAACAAGGCATGACCAACATTACCTTGAATCTTCAATGTGAAGAGTCTTCCTTCTTTCTTCCCTTAGACAATTTGTTTATACCCATTGCTAGGGTCTTCCACAAACACTCCTTCATTAGTGAACCTAACTTCATAACCTTTTTCAACAAGTTGGCCTACACTTATCAGATTCTTAGGAATTGTAGGAACATACAAAACCTTACTCAAGAGAGTACTACCATCCTTGGCCTTCACTAATCGAATTGACTTCACATTATGCTTTGTATTGTCACGTGTTTGAACTACATGATTAGTTACCTTATTTTCCAAATCAGTCATCAAAGCTATGTTGCCACTCACGTGATTGCTACACCCTAAGTCAATGTAGAAGACTCTTTGGTCTTCACTTTGCCTTTCAGAAGTTGCATTCATTATCAATGTTGAATCCTCCTTCTGATCTGAAGCATAATTGTAGTAGGTATTGTTGTATTGTTGACTTTGGAATCCTCTACCTACATTTCTTCCAAAATAACCTCTACTACCTCTACCTCTACTACCTCCTCTTCCTCTTAGGAAGTTTGCTTGGCTAGTTGTACCTTCATCTTCATTTGCTTGTTGCTTCCCTTTGCTATTCTTCTTCTTATCCTTTGAATACATTACTTGACCTGCACTCTTATCACTTTCACCTTTGACATCCTGCTCAAAGGTAAGCATATGTCCTAGCAACTAATTTAAATCAGGAGTGAGATGATCAAGTGATAATTCAGTAGACAAAATGGATGGCTTCCATTTGTCATCACCTCTCAAACATGTAAGGATTTGCCTTACCAATTTATCCTCATCAATGTCTTCATCAACTGATCCTAATGCATCTGCAATGCCCTTCATCCTTGTTACATAATCTGAGATGGATTGAGAGACCTTCTTTTTGAATGTGGTAAATTTTGCCCACAAGGATGCCTTCCTTGAATTTGTGGTGTTTTGACAATGCTCCTCCAAAGCATTCCATATATCACTTGCACTTTCAAGACCTCTAATTTGAGGTAGCAAGTAATCATTAACTGCCATGTAGATAATGTTCCTGTCTTGAGCATCTTTCTTCATCCAAGTCTTCAAATCTTATAATTATTCCCTAGTTGGAACACTAGGATCTTTGAACTGAGGCTTTTCTTCTTCACCTGTAATATAACCTATCAAGTCTTTGCTCATAAGAAAAGCTTCCATCCTCATTGACCATGCTGGATAGTTATCTCTATCCAACTTCTCTATTTGAAGAGAATCTCCCATCCTTTATTCACCTGTGTATTGAATTCTTCAAACTTTATGAGTAATAGATGTACCTTTACTTCCAATGAAGTTCCTTTTGATCTTCTTGACAACTTCTGGTCTCCTTCTCAAGCTTTGCTTTCAAGCTTTCATCTTTTGAACCTTCAGATGTTGAATTCTTTATAGCTACAACAGTCGGCGTCCTCCTTTCTTCAATTTTGATGCTTCCTGCTCTGATACCACTGATGGAGAGTGTTAATCTCCAAAAGAACAAGCTACTCTTGAAGTTAGATCACCTCTATATCAAGAGTAACTCAAAACCTTCACCAATTTGGAGGATCAATAGTCAATTATCAAAATTTTTGAACAAACTGTGAAGAAGATGACTACACAGAAAGTCTGCTGCACATAACTCTCTCATCGACTTATCAAATGTGTAACGTTTTTTATAAAACTTTGCACAAGGTGTTGCCTATAGTTTTCACACCTTCTCCAAGTTAAAGCATTTCAAAAGACTCAGCAGATCTTGAGAAATGATCTAATCAAGTCACCTATGTCTAAAACTGTTCTTCTGAGAAGTCAATTTAGACACCTATAACTTCTAACACTTGGTTCTCTCAATATAGAACCCGTTTATGCAAATGCTTTTAGTCATAGGTAGCTTACCTTCCAACTTAAAGAATGAGTGATTGCTTGCTCAAAACTTGATAGTGTGGAAGGAGAACATTAGCACCAAATTTTGCGCCTCCTAAAACTTCTTTTCTTTCCATTTACACATGTAAATGTTCCTACACTCAATTCTCTCAGCATGATCACAATTAGAAGTTGAAAATTTGTACACACGTCAATCAACTATAGGCTTAGACTTTACAAAAGCATTTCACAAAAGAATCAACACAAAAGGAGAATACTCAGAGAGATCCGGCGCAACATTTCTTCATTTCTGGAAAATTTTACATCTGAGTGTTGAGAGAGATCCTATTCACTTCTAAAACGTCTAATGATATCAAATTCTCCTCAAAACTCGTTCTTACACATTCTCTCCTATTTGCTGTGACATTTTCTTTGTATATATAGGCAAATATTTACAAACTCATGATCATACAAAAGTATAAGTGAACTAACTCTAAGTTAATGTACATATGTATACACATCTTCATCTTCTGAACATGCACTTCCTTCATGCTTCATAACTTGATCTTTTCTTCAGTCCTTGACTTCCAAACCTTCATCAAAACCTTAATTGTTGATTGCCCTGCACTAATAGATATCTGCAACTTGCTCCTTTGTACCTACACCTGAGATTTTGAACTCTCTTCCAAGATTCTATTTGATGGTCCTTATGCATACATCATCATCTCTTGTCACAAAGAGATCATCTACATATATGCATATAAAAAATATCTTCCCATTTGTCTTCTTCCTATAGAAGGATGGATCGGCATCAGTTGGGGAGAAACCACATCTCTTCAGGAAGTCCACTAGCCTCTGATTCCAAGCCCTTCGGGCTTGACTTAGGCCATTCAAGGCTGTGTTCAACTTGCAAACAAAGCTAGGATGTTGTAGGTCTACATACCCTTGAGTTTTTTCCATGAACACCTCTTGTTGTAACTCACAATTCAAGAAAGCATTCTTTATGTCCATTTGGTAGATAGGCCACCTCCTTGCTATAGATAGGGCTATGAGAGCTCTAATGGTAGTCTTGTTTGCCATAGGGCTAAAATTCTCCTCATAATTCACCCCTTGTATCTGTGCAAATCCTTTGGCTACTAGTCTAACCTTGTACCTTGCCAAGCTACCATCTCCATTCCTCTTCATTTTGTACACGCACCTGTTTTGGACTATCTTTATGCCTTCCTTCTTGGGTACTAGTTCCTAAGTGTTTTTCTCTTTGAGAGCTTTGAACTCTTCATACATGGCCTTCCTCCACTTTGGTTTGATCTTTGCCTCCTCATAAGAATCTGGCTCTTGATCTGCAATGACATTCATCATGTATGCATAGCATTTTTCCATGAAAGAACCATATGTATACCTTTGTGGCAGGGCTTCTTCCTTGTAGAAATCCTCTGTTGAACTTTGGGATATTGATTCTTGAGTCTATTGAGCTTTACATTAGGAGTAATGACCTCATCAAGCTCTTGCTCTTCTAATTCCTCTTGAGCTTCCCTAGCGTCATAGTCTATCTCTTCCAGCCTTCTATACTTTGAAATAGGGGATGTTTTTTCATAATCGTAAGTGTAAGAGTGATCATATGAGTGTACCCTAGATGTAGAAGCCTGTGGTCCATTGATTGTGATTGACTCTTGATTTTGAATCAGTACATCAAAGTTTGCATACTCCTCTTGATCCTCTTCATCCAACTTTGCATTGCCCTTCTCTCCATACCATGACCTTGACTCATCAAACACAAGACTGATTGACACATATAGCCTCCTTGAGAGAGGGTTGTAGCACTTGTAGACTTTTTCCTCATTTGAGTGGCCAATGAACACACATTTCTCACTTTTGGGCTCTAACTTTGTTCTCATTTCACTAGGAACATGAACAAAGCATAGACATCCAAATGCCTTGAGGTGCTCCATGGTTCATTTCTTCCCATAATAGACTTCATGTGGAGTCAAGTTGTGCACACCACCTATTGGAGCCCTGTTTATCAAGTAACAAGCTACATTCAAAGCCTGAGCCCAATAAAAGAATGGTAACATACCTTCATTTATGAGACATCTAGCTATCTCAATTAAATGCCTATTCTTCCCCTCTACAACACCATTTTGTTGAGGGGTGTACCTGCATGGAAATTGCCTCTTTATGCCATTTTCCTACAAGTACTTTGTGAATTCCTTGGAGGCAAACTCTCCCCCTCCATCATCCCTTAGTGTCTTGACTGAAGGTGTAGTCAACAATAGATTGACCACTACCCCTCTTCAAGGAATGGAGTTCATTCTTGAGCTTCATCTTTTTGCTTCTTATGGAATTTTTATATATCTTCTCTAAGGCCTCCCAAACATCTCTAGCATGATCAAACTCTCATATATGACCAATCTAAGTGTTAGAGATTACCTGTGATATGTAGAAGATAGCTCTCCTATTCCTTTCCTCCTAGTCATTCCACATCTTCAATTCTAGATTGGTGACCTTTGGATCTTTGGGATCCACATTGGGCTTATCTTCATCTCCACACAATAGGCCATAACCATTTAAGCATGAGGTAGTTCATGACTCTGAACCTCCATGACTGGTAGTTGTCTTTCTCAAGCAACACCACTTTTTGACCTAGATCTACCATAATGAATGGAAATTAGGGTTACACTGAAATATACCTCTTATCCTTGATGTCCAAGCTTTTGTCTCATTCTTCTAGATTTGTCAGAGCAGTTTTCTTTATTTGATACCAACTTATGGGATTTAATCCCTCATATTTTCACACTAGAAGTGAAATTAACCCAATAACTAGGTCCCTTCATACACCTTTTTCACTACCCTTCAGAAAAACTCTAATTCACTACCTTAAACTAATCCGCATCGCTTGAGCTTTTAGCCACACTTAGTATGGATCATAAAATTTCCAACAAGATATAGAAAACCACAAATTGATCTATTAATGTTAGTCAACAAGGATGTACAAAATAAACTATGCATAATCATAGGATATGCAAACATTAGGGTTAGAAAGATACACAACTTTCACTCCACAAAAAATTGATTTCATAAAGCCCTCTTGAGCAAAGTAAGTGACATTCATAAGCTATTGAATTCACTTCAAATCTCTTGAATTGGATATGTACACAAAGAGTTACATTTCTCACAAGTAGACTATGTCTATACCTATAAGAGATTAGAAGGGGTGTGGGCTCGATAGCTCCTCCTTACTCCTCCTCTATGCATATTATGCCCTCCTTTGCATTTTCCTAGCTTGGACAGCTATGCTTGAGCTCCTTGAGCCTTGTATGACTCTCTCCTTGAGCCTCCTTGAGCCTTCTTGAGTATATGTCTCTTGGCCTTCAATGACCTATAAGACTTCCATAACTTCCATCGGGAGGGGACCATCCTTATAAGCGTCCAAGCCTAAGTCGGCAATCCACACTTAGGATCAAGTCTAGATCCAATGGCCCACATCAAATCTAACCTTCCACAAGTTAAGAAAGCTACTTTTGTTTCTAGCCCTTGGCTCATATTTTTCTGTTGGAGTTAGACATCTGCACAAGCACGTGAACAACACAAGGAAGAAGAAGAAGCTTGGAGCACAACACACAATACTTAATGTATTACTAGAGAATGTACAAAGATAAGTAGCCCATTAGGGCAATAGGCATATATACAAGGGGGGGAACCTCCTAAAGAGGGAAAAAAGTGCCCCGATAGTCCTAGTGTGTTCAAACACATCACTACCTAAATATATCAACAAATACCCCCTTGGAGTGATGTGGTGAACAAGGAGCTGGCACTCATGTATAACGAAGTGCCAAGCTATGTGGAAATCACTCCACAAAAGGAAGTAAGCCTAAAGCTTTGCGGAAAGCTTCAAACTTCTCCCTAGGTAGAGCCTTCATGAAAAGGTCTGTAATGTTCTCCTGCATGAGCATATATGCCAAGCTGATCTCCCCAGCAGAGAACTTCTCCCTGACATGGTGATGATGCACCTCAATATGCTTAGTGTGAGCATGGAACACAGGGTTCCTCACAATTTCCAATGCACTCTGACTATTAGTGAAGATGGTGGTGGTAGAAGAGTGACCAATACCCAAATCAGCCATAAGGCGTCTAAGCCACACACACTCAACAGTCGCTATGAAAGCTGCCCTATACTCAGCCTCACAATTGGAAGTGGCCACAGTAGGCTGCTTCTTGCTCAACCAAGATATACATGAGCTACCAAGCATGAAGCAAAAGCCACTAGTGGACAGATGAGTGTCATAGCAACCCACCCAATGAGAGTTAGAAGAAGCATGCAAATCTGGTAGTACTGATCCCCCCTTGGGATAAAACAACCCAAGTAGCCAAGTACCACTCAAGTAGCAAAAGATGTACTTAACTGTCTGCCAATGCTTGACTCCTAGGCAATGCATAAACTTGCTCATCTGTGAGACAACAAAATGAATATCTGGCCGAGTAATGCATAAGTAAATCAAGCATCCAAGAGCCTGCTAATAGAGAATAGCATCAAATGCATCTCCAGCATCATGAAGACTCAGTTCTAAGCCTGTTTCCATTGGAGTTGCAATAGGTTCACAGTCTTCAAGGCCAAAACATTGCAATAACGTGTCAATATATTTTGTTTGACACAAAGCCATTCCATCATCAACATGCTTAAATTGAATGCACAAATAGTGATGCAAATGCCGCAAACCCGACATCTCAAATGAGGCATGAAAATCAGCCTTAAAATCAACAATATGCCTCTTATGAGGACCAGTCAGCAGCATGTCATCAAGCTAAACCACAATGATCAGAAGTACATCATTAGCATGCTTAACATATAAGGTGCTTTTAGTTGGACTGTTCTCAAAACCATGTGCAATCAGATAGGCATGTATCTTCTCATACCAAGCACGTGGTGCTTGCTTTAAACCATATAATGCCTTCTTTAACCTGCACACCTTGTTTTCATGCCCTTTCTGCACAAAGCCACAGTGCTTAAAAACATACACTTCTTCATGCAAGTCTCCATTCAGAAATGCTATTTTGATATCAAACTAATGTACATTCCAACCGTGATGAGCTGCAAGTGCACAGATGCTCCGAACAGTAGTCATACGACATGTAGGTGCAAAGGTTTCATCAAAATCAATGCCTCGTTCGTGCGCATAACCCTTTGCAACAAGCCTAGCCTTATACCTGTCAACTGTACCATTAGGTTTATGCTTCAACTTGTATACCCACTTAGTGCCAATGGCCCTCTTGCCAAGAGGCAAGTCACATAAAAACCAAGTACCATTCTTCATTATAGCATCATATTTAGATTGCATAGCAGCCATCCAATTTTCTAAATTTTGTGCTTCATCAAACGAAACAGGCTTAGTCTCATCACAGAGACTAGATGCAGACATAGCATAGCAATCTGATGCAAAAGAGGCACTATGAGAGCTTGATCGAGTGCGATATGATAGAGGTGTATCTAATTCGTTGTTAGGCAAAGTTTGCACTAGCCATTTTGGCATAGTTTTTGCCTGCTTAGTATGAGTTTTCTCATCAACTAGTGCATCATGTAAATCTGCATCAGAAATGGAATGATTTGCATCATCACATGAAACCTGCAAAAGCTGAGAAGTTGGCTCATTGGGACCAGCACTAGAATGTCCACCTATAAAAGGCCGCAAAAGTATCATACATGTCTTTGGAGGTAACGGATGTCTTCTTAGTACATGAAAGCAATGGCTCAATAGCATCTTCCACAAAAACAACATCACCGCTAGCGAAAATGCATTTAGACTGTGGATGATAGAGACGATAGACTTTACTTTCAGAACTGTACCCAATAAAAATACATTTTATTGCTTTATCATCCAATTTTTTGCGATGTTGTTTAAGCACTAATGTATATGCCAAACAACCAAAAACACGCAGATGAGCAACAGATGGCTTGCGATCATGCCAAGCCTCATATGGAGTGATAGACTGCAACGCTTTAGTGGGACACCTGTTAAGCACATATGTTGCACACATGACTGCCTCAAGCCAAAAACTATGTGGTAAGGCCTGGCTCTTGAACATACAGTTTGCCATCTCCATGAGTGACGTGTTCTTTTGTTCAGCAAATCCATTCTATTGAGGTGTATATGGCACTGTACTCTGGTGTTTTATCGCACGTTCAGCCAGAAATGCATTAAAATTAGAAGACATATATCCCCCCCCTCCCCTGATCTGAATGGAGGGTGCCCATTTTACATGCTGAGAGATTTTCAGCCAAAACCAAAAACTCTTTAAAGCACATGAACACTTCGGACTTTGCCTTCAATGGATATACCCATGCATGCCTGGAAAAATCATTGATTAAAGTCACAAAGTAAAGATAATTTCTAGAAGAAGGTGTCGACATAGGACCATATACATCACTATGTACAAGCTGCAATTTTTGAGTAGCCCGAAGGGAACTATCTTTTGGAAAGGATGAATGCTGCATTTTGCCCAAAATACAGCCTTCACAAACATGTTTTTGAGGTGCCTCAAGTTTGGGCAAAGAGGTCACCATTTTAGATTTCTACAGGCATAGCAAACTAGAAAAATTTAGATGACCAAAGTGTGCATGCTTGAGCTTTGCATCTGATATAGCCTGAGAATCATGTACTGCACATGCCGAATCATTTACAGATCTTTCATAGTCTATGAGCTTATATAGCCCACGACATAAAATGCCAGAAGCAATAATCATGTCTCCATTTGATAGATCATGAACTGTACACCTATCATCAACAAATTTCACAACCAAGCCAATCTTGGCTAATGCAAAAACTGATAACAGATTTTTCTTGATCCCTGGCACAAACAAAGCATCTGACAAAGTGAAAGAAATACCATCAGCAGTAGTCAAAATTATCTTTCCAACTCCCATAACAGGATAAGAGGAGTTTTTGGTGCATGTAATACTATTTCCTATAGGGGTAGGCTTGAGTGAAGAGAAAAAACTACTCTATGAGGTAATATGTTTGGTCGCCCCACTGTCAAAGTACCAAACATCTGAGTCTACTACAGACATGCACTGCTCATGAGAAGATGGGTCAAAACTGCAAACAATAGTAAACGCCCATTCTTCTTCCTGCACAAGATTAGCAGACTTTGTTTTTGGAGTAGAGGCCTATGCAACAACCATTCCTACCTCTTTTGCAGCCAGTTTAGGACAGTTCTTTATGATATGATGAGTTCATTTACAGTACTGCAAAAAAATTTTTGGTTTTCTGATTTCTTTTCATCTTTGTCTTCCCTCTTCTTCCTTTGCCCTTCTAGCTAGCCAAGAAAGCTTGATCTGCAACTCACATAATGGACCTGTTCTACCTGGATTGATCTTCCTGCAACAGAATAGAGACTAACTCCTCAAATGACAAGGCATTTGGATTGCCTTTCATCATCAATGGAAGAGTAGAAGCAAAAATCTAATATGAATTAGGAAGACCATTCAGAACGGTCTGCAGAAGTGAGCTATCTGGTATAACTTCATCAGTAGAAATCAATTGTTCCTTCAAGTCTTTGATCTTTGTTAGGAAACTTTCCATAGAATCACCTTCATTAATGTGCTCACTCTCCAACCATTTTCAGAGGTAAGCAACACGAGCCTCATTTCTAGCTTGGTACAATGTGGTAAATGTATCCCAAGCATCCTTAGCTGTTCTGCAAGAGTGAATGTGAGGAATAATGGCACGTTTGACAAGCAAAGCTATCAATGCATATGCCTGGGCATGTCTGCCATCCCAACGAATCTACTCTACAGTAGGTGCAGTAGAAACTATAGCACGAACAAGAATATGCTGAATATCATCATCTTCCACACCTTTTGCATCAGCTTCAGTACCTGGTGTTGTAACAATTGCAGGTGTGATAGGACATTTTTCAACACCCTGCACAATGTTCCATAGTCCTTTTGCAACCAATACATGTCCCATCATATAAGCCCACAATGGGTAGTTGGTACCATCCAACTTATCCTCAACAGCCAACATACGAAATACATCATTGCTTTCAGCCATGGCCGGTAACTAAAATACCTTGATACAAAAAATTGACTGTATCTAAAAAAGTTGAATGGAACTACCCAGAAGAATTCTGCTAAACCTGTAGTAGACTTCGAGATGCTTATACTGGTGAGCAGAAAGAGGTATATACCTTTGGAACAAAAAGACGAAATACTCTGCATAAGCACTATGATAGTGCGTTCAGAGGCTGAAATGAGCTCAGATTGCAATTTCGGCACCGCAAAGCAAAGCGCTTTTGATCTTGAAAACATGCTGAGTATGCTCACCAAAATTTGTATGATTCTGAGACTGCAACCGGAGGAGTGTCGATGGCACCCTAGATGAAGCGACGACCTGCTCCGATACCAATTGTTGGAGTTAGACGTCTGCAAAAGCACACGAACAGCATAAGGAAGAAGAAGAAGCTTGGATCACAACACACAATATTGAATGTATTACTAGAGAATGTACAAAGATAAGTAGCCCATTAGGGCAATAGGCGTATATTAAAGCCGGGGGAACAAAACCTCATAAAGAGGGAAAAAAGTGCCCCGGTGGTCCTAGTGTGTTCACACACATCACTACCTAAATATATCAACATTTTCCTCACATAGGATCAATCCCAAATCCAATGGCTTAGAAGTAACCTTCCTAACTGTCCATCTACGTTCTACTCTACACCACATCTTACCTCAAAGTCACGAACCTACCAATGTCCAAAACTCACATGGTTTCTCCTCATAATGGGGGCCTTACAAAATAGAGTGTTATGGAACAATGGTGGAATTACATAAGGGTGAGGCATTGAGCATATCTAACAACCCCCCTCAATGTCCACCTAGAGCTTGCATAGTTCACACTTTCAACATCAATCGTCGTGAGTAATCCAAATAATTGATCTGCTTCTCCAAAGTTCAATAAAATGTTTGTTATGGAGCTATGTGAGAAGGACTCTTCACAATATATCCATTAGGATTTCTTCTCCTTTTTTGCCTCACTTATGTGAAGTTTTCTACGTTCGCCTCCATGACTTGTGTTGCCTTCACTTTCTCAACATCTAGAGGATGATCTTCTGACATGCATGGGGCATCATTTTGGCCATTGTGACTACTTTGTTTCCTTTTAAATCTTCCTCTTTGGGATTTTTCTTGTTCTTAATGGATTTCTATCTCACAAGATAATCTTAATTTTGTGGTCCTTCAAACCAGAATGAAAGCAAGAATTTGGCAATTTCTTGTATAAAATAGCGTGCTGAATGGTTTTCTCTTCTCCAATGTCTTCTAAACTTTTGGAGGGGAGATCTTTGTTAAGATTTTCCTCAACACAAGTCAACGGGTGCAATATCGCATTGAACAGGTATTTTGCACATTCATAGATGAAATCATGATGTCCTCTCTAGAGGAAAGAGGCTAACCGATGGATGACACAATTTCCCTCATGAAACCATAGTAGAAGAAGGGCATGTTTGGGAGCTTTATCAATAGTGCATAGCAGAACTACTGATCTATTTTGAATGAATTTATAAAAAGGCACAAGGTTGTCCTCCATATTTGGTAGATGTCAATTTACAAAGCTTGGAAGGCCATATCCTCATTTTTGAAAAACCAAGAGCACATGATTAGCTAGGAAGAATTGATACTTGTTGACAATCAAGCCACAAGGGAACCACTCCTTTTAGATCCATTGCTGCAAGGACTCAGAAGGCAACTTAAGACCAAAGAACTCACCAATAAGATAGGTGCTCTCTAGCTCTTCTTGCTTAGCCAAAATATCATCCCTTCAAAGGGAGAGTATCACATTATATTTCCTTGAGTGGGAATAACCCTTAGGATGAGGTGGTCAAAATCACCACATGGCACCATGTGGTGCACGCGCCATAGAGGTAGAAGAGGAAATGGAGTAGAGAAGAGGTTCAGGAGTCTAAGAGGGCTTGGGCATGGCTAGGTGGAGTTGCTCTCCAGTAGGTGCAGCCATGACTACAACACAAATAGGAATTTAAAGATCATCATCTTAAATGCCATCTACATTACCTTCAATAATTGTATTTGGAGGTGTAGTAGGTTGTTTTTCAACATCCTGTAGAATTTTCAAGAGTCCTTTTGTGACCATGCATGATGCATCATATATGCCCACACTAGGTAACTGGTACCATCCAACTTATCCTCAATAACAAACATATGAAATACATCATCACTTTTACCCATGGCCACTAACTAAGATATTGTGATGCAAAAAATTAACTTTATCTCAAAACATTGAATAGACTACTTTGTCGAGCTGTACTAAACCCATAACAAACTTTGAGGTGCTTGTACTGTTGAACCAAAACTTGTATATATATTTGACACAAAAGCACAAAATGTTGTGCACAAGCACTATGATAGTGCATTTGAAGGCTAAATGGAGCTTATATATGAATTTTGACACAACATAACAAAGCTATTCTGATCTCCTAATCACCATGGATATGCTTACCAAGTTTTGTGTGATTCTGAGATTGTGACCTGAGGGGTGTCGAGGATGCCCTCGATGAAGCGATGACCTTCTCTGATACCAATTGGTGGAGTTTGAGGCCTGTGGAAGCACGTAAAGAGCACAAGGAGGAAGAGGAAGCTTGGAGCATAACACACACTAATGAATGTATTCTAAGTGAATGTACACGAATACGTAAATTGTTAGGGTTATAGGCATATATACAAGCCAAGAAAAAACCTCCTAAGAGGGAACAAAAAGTGCCTCGATGGTCCTAAGAATGTTCACACACATGACTATCCTAATATATCAACACTTAGTCTGCTTACGTTCTTGAGGAGGTACCAAAGCCAATTTATTTATGGGAATAGCTAGATAAGAAATAAAATAGAGATGCTTGTCATGCCATCGGATTTATCCTAGAAAGTGCAAAACTATTTTGGATTAGTTGGAGGGGGAGCATCTAGTATCTGATTACAATTGTCTAAATCCATATGAGTACCATCCTAAGATATCATATGCCCTAATAACTTTGTACATGACAGTGCAAATATTGATTTGGCCAATTCAAGCAAAGCTAGATTTCTATACACTTATTGAAACATAATCTAAGACGAACCAAATGTTTGGACTATAAATCAAACACTAAGAATTGCTTTGTTATGGATTCTAACGACTCCTCAACTTTAGTCCAGTCACTTGGAGAAATATCATAATAGGTTCCTTTTGTCAAATTGAATGTGATCATATTACCTTGTTATTGTAAATAAAGACAATATTTTCCCCAATCGTGAGCTACATTCAATTGTCTCATGAATGGTCTTTCCAAAGTAATCTCATATGAATTCAATTGAGGAAATTCTACAATTGCAAATGTACGTTCCAATTTTACTCCACATGTCTTGATAACTACCTCATTGAAAATTCCTAAATGTTTTCCAATGTGCTCATTTTCCAATTACAATCTCATTCTAGTAGCTTTGCATTTTGCAGAACCCCACTCTTGGCATATCATTTCTATCATTTGTCCTTCTCTTGTTCAACTTTATAGAATGATTGTTGCTTGTTTTCGTTCAAATTGATAGTAATTTATTTCCTTGTTCTTCTTCACAACATCCTCCAATCTTATCCACTAGTACCTAGAACAAAGAATCTATCATGGACTTACTCTTTCCTAGAGTTTGATCCTTCTCAACACTTTTGATATATGATTTCATTTGAGGATTCAGCTTCAGCAGGTCTTTAAAAATCAACTTACATGAAATTTTGTTCTCCTCATTCACTCTTACTTCTATGGATAATGATACATCCATTTGATGTTCTTGCATTCTTTTTTTGTTTATAGTTTCTTTGATTTTTGTATAAGGAAGAACATCACCCATAAAAGACTTTATTTTCTTTTGTATTACCTCCCTTCATACACCTTCAGGTGATGAACTCATAGGCTTTGTAGTCAGTGAGGTAGAAATCACCTATCCTCCTCTTGATCAAAGAGGCTCAAATGACTCTGGACTCAATAGATCTCATAACCCACTTGGCAGCAAGATTGGCAGTCATTTTCTTAGGACATAAGATGCGGATACCTCCCTCTTTTTTGGGTAGATAGCAAGTCTCCCATGAGACTTTAGGGACTTTAGTTTGATGGAGGTTACACAAAGAAACCTTCTAGCCAGGCCAATTACCTAGTTAAAGTGTTTCTTATTAGGGCACCAACCGGCAAGGAAATAAGTGAGAGTAGGAAGAATTTAGTGATTGAGCACAAATATTCTATGAGACAAAGTGGATTGTCAACCATACTGGTAAAACAGTTTATTCCTGAACTTTTGCACTGTCCGTTCCCATATTTGGTTGGAAGAAACCTGAAAACCTATAGGTATTCCCAAGATCTTGAAGATCTCACCATCATTAATCACTTCAAACCCTAGAGAGGTAATGCAGTCAGGGATGTAATTATTGGAAGATCTAAAGGCAGTTTTGGAGTGGTTGATGTGGGACCCACTAGCCAAACAGAAGGTATGGAGGCAGTCAAGGACATGCTTAGCTTAGTTTTCATTAGCTCTAGTGACCAGATTAGTATCATCCGCAAAAGCTTGCAAGCAACGTTTCCTATCAGTGTTGGGAATATCAATCCCTTCTATGAGATTATTGTGCAAGCATCTTGGATAAGCCAACCTAAGGAATCAGTAGCTATAGCAAAGAGGAGGGAAGCTAAGGGGCATCCTTGCCTAATGGATCTTCTAATCTTAATGTGGTCAGAAAGCACACCATTCATAGAAACCCTGGAGTAGGCATTTCCAAAGAGCGTGCTGACAGCCTCGATGAAGTGTCTACCAGCTCCAGCATCATGGAGGGATTCAAGGGCAAAGTCCCACTCAATCCTATCATAGGCTTTATCAAAGTCTATCTTGAAGAAGAATTAGGGCTGGTTGGTCTCAGTGGCATGATCGAAACCTTACCATAGGGCTATAATGGCATCTAGAATATATTTTCTCCTAATGAAGCGTTTTCTCTCAGGGAGGATGATGTTTTTCATGATAGGGCTAAGGCGGCAAGCCAGAAAAGAAGAAAAAATCTTGTAGGTTGTTTTTAGGCAAGTGATGGGGGTCCAATTATTTAGGTTCTCTTTAGGGCCCCTCTTATGAATCAATTTTATCACTCTAGTATTGATCTCTATTGTTATACATTGTGGAATATGTTGAACAATGCATTGTTGGAGTGTTGATTTATTAATGTCTTAATGTGTTTTGGCATCAATACTCCGACTTTAGGGCAGACATCAATAAATCCGATTTATAAATTAGTTTGTAAATAAATCCGCATAGAAGGTTCTATTGTTAGAAATAGTTAGAAAAATAGTGGTTAGAATAAGGGTCATTGTAGACCGTAGTTTTTGATATTAAAAGAAAGGCTTTCTACGAAAGTCACAAACTTTTAGTTTCATGCATGCTTTTCGAAGCCACTCTCATGTAACCACTCTTTTCGACGTAATCAAAAATTCCTATAAATACATGCACTCTGTGGACTATTGAAACAGAGTGCATGAGGGGAGATTGCACCCAATACTGCGTTCAGTCTCGTCTCTTGCTGTCTCTATTTATCTGTGTGTTTTCTGTGTTAGTAACCTCTATGTGCGTGTGAGCAAGATCCTGATAACATCTATAGGAAGAGTGCCTTTGCTAAACGATTCTTTTCAAAGCAAGAGAATGAAGGGAGTCAGGAAGTCACCAAGAGCAATGAAAAACTCATTAGATAAGCCATCAAGACATGGAGACTTGTAGGGTTTCAATTTATGGATGGTTTCTTTAATCTTGCTGGCACTGAGGGGCAGGTCTAGCAAGGCAACTAGGCTGGTAGGAATAGTTTTTTTCTTTTAAGTGCAATAAAAACTCTAACTCCGTGGATGTCCTCCCCCCACTTAGGAGTACTAGAGAATACATTTGTAAAGATGCCAATGGCCTCCTGTAAGTTCTCCTCAATATTGAGAGAAAACCCACCAGATTTTTTCATAAGCATACAGTCACAAGGTCTATCCACTTTCCCTGCCCAAAATTCTCTTGACGTAGAGAGATTCTGACTAGCCACAAGGTACTCCTCATACTTCAATCTCATCTGAAGGACCATCTTGTTGGGATCTTGAGAGGTGAGAAGCCGATCAATTTCTCTAGTAATGTCTAGTATTCTTCTAGCTCTTAAATCAGTTTTAAGCTTCTTGAAGTGTCTAAACAGGATTTGGATATCCTTGATAGCTTTAGCCCAAGCAAGAGAAGGACTAGAGATAGAACGAAAATTGAATCTAAAGATATCTTTGGTTTTCTCAACAACAAAAGGGATCCAAAGCAGGCCAACCAGCCCTAGACATGGAACTCACAAGCTTGAGAGAGATCAAAATAGGTTTATGGTCCAAAATACAAAGAGAGTGGTCTACCAACACTTTAGTGTGCCCAAAGTGTTGAAGGTAGGGGATGTTAATGTAGAACCTATCAAGTCTAGCCTCAATGAGGGAGCTCCCCTACTATTTATTAGACTAAGAGGGAAAAATCAGTAAGGTCATGGCAGGTCACAAGTCTTATCTAGGCATTATGCTCTTGTCCTTGAATAGTGGAGCCTTTATTATTAAGTCTATCACAAAGGCTAGTCACCATGTTGTAGTCACCAACCATCATGATAGGCCCTTTAAGTCTGCTGATTTCATCCCAACGGATGGCTCTGTTCGACGCGCAGTTAGCCGCATAAACACTCATCAGAGTGCATTCATAGGGCTTGTCTAGGGTGATACCCACCCACTGGTTAGTAGGACTGACTTGGACACCTTGAACACAAGGGGACAAGCTATGCATGATGCCAATCATGGCTTCCCCCCCCTACCCGGAGTATGATTAGTGAAATACCAATCATACTTAGAAGAGACCATTTTTATGTGTAAATTAAGCTTTTGGCCAGTCAGCTTCACTTCCAGAAGGCAGATGGCATCTATTTTCAAGGACAAATAAGACATCCAGTTGGAAATGAACTTACCTCTAGTAGGGTCTGAAAACCCTTTGATATTGAAAGAGAATAAATTAAGACCAATCATTATGACAAAATTAAGTAGGAAAATCAGAAAAAACCACCTTATTTCTTGATGTTTTTGTTAAATTTGCCTATAAAAGAGAACCAATCAAGCTCCTATATATAAGCGGATCTTCTAAAGATTCATGATCTTTAACACTATACTTCACATTGGGTCTCATCGGTTTATTGATACTCTTGAAATGCTCATGCCATATTTCTTTAACAAATCTGATTTACACTTCCTTTGTAGAAGATAGATGCCATCTTCTTTCTTCATAACATTGATTCCAAGGATGTAGGTCAGTTCTCCTTAATATGAAATTTTAAATTTAGATCCAAGTCTTTCTTTGATCCTTACTATTAAAAATTTATTATTTATTCTTATTATCAAATCATACACATAAATTAAGACATAGAAAATGAAAACTCATTCAACTTTAACATACAAAGAAGAATCTACCAATAAAAAATTGGAATCCGTTGGAGCTACTTTAAGAACATATTGATGGGGGAAGTATCTCAACCCCTAAGCAATGACGAAGCGTGAATGACCTCCACAGGTATCCTTCTTTGACCTCTGCACACCAAAAATGCTCTTACTCAGAACCTATGCAGAGAACTCCAGTGCGCTTTTGTAGACCTGTAGTAGACACCAAGAGCTTTCCAACAAAACAAATTTCACTTCAAATGGATGCTTACAGAAGGAGAAACAATGTCTACAACATGAGCTAGTTGAATGCTCACAACTGCTAGTCAAGCAGATACCTCAATTCACTCCAGCAAGCTTTTCTCAGAGATTATATAGAGAATGAATCTCAAACTTGGGTCAACTTTAGAGGACTCTAATAGCTACCCAATGACACCAAAATCATAGCAAATGGATACATAGAGAAGGCGAACCAGCCCTTACAACAGAGAGCAAAATATTTCCAACAAAGCCTACACACCAAGAGAGATATCAATCACACAACTTCACTAAAATAAATGTTGCTCCCAGATTACTCAGAGAATGATCCAAAGACTTTGTGAGCATAAGATAGACTCTAATAGCTATCCAATGAGACAAGAATTACATCAAATGGATACAATATGAGGGAGAACCAATGCTAACAACTCAGGGGTAGAGAGTTGCAACATTGCCTGCGCACACACATAGATATGCCTACTAAAAGAAAACAAACAAGCAAGCAAGGGGCTAGCTTAAGCAACGGGCTTTCTTATCACAACTCCAGCACTTAGTGCTCACTTTACATGAGTTAAAACTCCAAGAAGATGGGCCAAAAGAAGTCGGGATACATGCTGCTTTTATAGTGAGAAGTGTGCCCCTAAAATCTAGGAACTACCTTTCCAAATCAGCCTCCTAACTTGGAGGACTTAGTTGAGATGACTTGGGGAGTGGTTAAGTGACTTTTCTTGATGGAATCTCGTGGCTTTTGGCTTCCTTTGATTGCTCCACATGTCCATAAAAGATTCCCCAGGAGTTTGTAGCTTGAAGCTTGACTTTTAACACTCCCCCTCAAGCTTCAATTCTTCGTCCTCATCCAAGCTCCTTCATGTTGATGCATTGCTTGAATTTTGAAATCTTCATCCCATCCAAAGCCTTTGTAAACATGTCCGCAAATTGATCCTTGGTACCAATATGATGTACTGAAACTTCCTTGGATATCACCTTTTCCCTTATGAAGTGATAGTGCACTTCAATATGCTTGGTTCTAGCATGATAGACACGATTTGATGCTAGATGAATGCTACTCATGTTGTCACAAAAAAATGGATATGTGTCAACCTGCAAATTAAGCTCCATAAATAACTTCTTAATCCACATTAGCTCACATGTGACTTGAGCCAAAGCTCTATACTCAGCCTCGATGGAAGATAATGCCACTGTGGGTTGCTTCTTTGAAATCCATGAGATGATCTTGCTACCTAGCATGACTAGGTAACCACTTCTACTTCTTCTATCCTCCTTGGAACCGGCCCAATCCGCATCAGAATAAGCTTTGACCTGCATATCATCATCAAATGAATAGAACAATCCTTCATTTATATTGGCCTTGAGATATCGTAACATTCTTCTTGCAGCTTGCAAGTATGTAGTCCTTGGACTATGCATAAATTGTGATAACACTCCAACTCCATATGCTATGTTAGGCCTAGTTATTGTGGCATAATTGAAAGAGCCTACAATAGATCGATACAAAGTTACATCCTCTAATGGCTCTCCATCAATGGAGCTTAGCTTTACATTAACTTCCATGGGATTTGAAATAGGCTTGCAATGTAGCATCCCAAACCTCTCAAGTAGGTCTAGAATATACTTCCTTTGTATGAGCATAATACCTTGTTCTTTGTATACAACTTCAATGCCAAGAAAATACCTAAGATCTCCAAGATCAAAGATCCTAAACTCCTTTCCAAGCTTTGCCTTGATCTCCTCAATGCCCTTTGTATCATTACCTGTAATGATAAGATCATCTACATACACACACATGTAGACTACAAGTTCTCCTCTTTGTTTGAGAAGAGAGATGGATCCGCCTTGCATTGATTGTAACCACATTTGATCAAATAGTCCACCAATCTTTGGTTCCAAGCCCTTGGAGCTTGTTTTAGGCCATAAAGTGCCTTCTTCAACCTACAAACATGATGTGGAAACTCTTTATGAACAAAACCTAGTGGTTGCTCCATGTATACCTCTTCTTCCAAGTCTCCATTGAGAAAGGCATTCTTGATATCCAATTGGAAAATCTTCCATCCTTTGCTAGCAGACATTGCAATGAGTGTCCTAATGGTGCTCATCTTTGCCACGGGGCTGAATGTCTCTTCAAAGTCCACTCCATAGGTTTGTGCAAAACCCTTGGCCACCAATCTTGCTTTTAACCTAGAAATAGATCCATCTGAATTCCTCTTTACTTTATACACCCACTTATTACCTATTACCTTCATGTTATCCTTCTTGGGCACTAGAGTCCATGTTTGATTCTCCTCAAGTGCGTCAATCTCTTCTTGCATTGCCTCTTTCCATTCGGTGTACCTACTTGCATCTTCATAGCAATCGGGCTCATGATCTTCTACTACTTTGTTCATATATGCATAATGAGTTGCCATGTATGAATCATAAGTAAACCTTTGAGTTGGATACTTAACTCTAGAAGACTTCCTTTCTTCACCTTTTGGAGGAATAAATCTCCTTTGCCTTGGGAACTTGATCTCTTTCTTTGACATGGCTTCTTTCTCCATCATGTGTCCTTCATCATCTTCAACTTCATTACCTTCTTCATCCAACTCCACCAATGTTGCTTTGCCTTTGTTGATTGATTGTGCTTCATAGCTTGATGAAGATCTCCCCCTCCATGGTGAGTTCATGCTTGAACTATCTTCATTGATGGAACACCTTGGGCCGCTTAGCTCTAGGTCGATTTGTTCTTCATCATGTCCATGCTTTTCTTCTTCATAGTCCTGCATACAATCATACTTCTTATACCAAGGGAGTAGCTCATCAAATGCTACATCCCTTGATATCCTCAAGTCCTTTGTGTTTGGGTTGAAGCACCTCTATGCATTTGAATATCCTAGAAACACACACTTTTCTGCCTTTGGTTGTAGCTTGTGCCTCAATTCACTTGGCACATGTACATAACAAGTACATCCAAATATCTTCAAGTGGGAAAGATCAGGTTTCTTACCATAATAGGCTTGATATGGTGTCAAGCCATGGATCCCTAAGGCAAAGAGCCCTATTCATAAGATACACGGCGGTATTTGCTGCATCACTCCAAAACATGTTAGGTACATTCATCTCATTAAGCATTGCTCTAGCGATCTCGGCAATGTATCGATTCTTTCTCTCTGCTACTCCATTTTGTTGGGGTGTGTACCTGCATGTTACTTGCCTCTTGATGCCTTGATCCATTAAAAAATCAGAAAACGCATTGGAGAAATATTCTCCCCCTCCATCAGACCTTAGCTTCTTGATATATGTACCTGTTTCCTTTTCTACCATTGCCTTGAATGCTTTGAAACATGTAAACACATCTGATTTGTTTTTGATGAAATAAACCCAAACCATCCTTGTGCAATCATCTATAAAAGAGACAAAGTACTTGTTACCTCCAATGGATTGCTCTTTGGTTGGCCCCCACACATCTGTATGTATCAACTCCAATGGATGTTGGCTTATGTAGCCACTCTTCTTGAATGGAAGTCTCGCTTGCTTCCCTAGTTGACAAGATTCACATAAATGCTTCATACCTTGTCCTTGGAAGTTGGGAAGACCCTGAACCAGGCTCTTGAATTGCATTTCCTTCATTCTTTGTATGTTGATGTGACCTATCCTCTTGTGCCACAAGTCCAACTCCGAAATCCTCTTGTTTCCATATGTGAAGTAGACATGTTGAGTGGAATGAGCCTTCAACCACCAACTCCAAGAGGTCTTCTTGCTTGTATCTGATGCCTCCAAGATGCCCAAATGCTCTGATACCACTGATGGGGGAAGTATCTCAACCCCTAAGCAATGACGAAGCGTGAATGACCTCCACAGGTATCCTTATTTGACCTCTGCACACCAAAAATGCTGTTACTCAGAGCCTATGCAGAGAACTCCAGTGAGCTTTTGTAGACCTGTAGTAGACACCAAGAGCTTTCCAACAGTACAAATTTCACTTCAAATGGATGCTTACACAAGGAGAAACAATGTCTACAAGATGAGCTAGTTGAATGCTCACAACTGCCAGTCAAGCAGATAACTCACTTCACTCTAGCAAACTTTTCTCAGCCATTATACAGAGAATTAATCTCAAACTTTGGTCAACTTTAGAGGACTCTAATAGCTACCTAATGACACCAAAATCATAGCAAATGCATACATAGAGAAGGAGAACCAGCCCTTACAACAGAGAGCAAAATATTTCCAACAAAGCCTACACACCAAGAGAGATATCAATCACACAACTTCACTAAAATGAATGTTGCTCTGAGATTACTCAGAGAATGATCCAGAGCCTTTGTGAGCATAAAATAGACTCTAATAGCTATCCAATGAGACAAGAGTTACATCAAATGGATACAATATGAGGGAGAACCAATGCTAACAACTCAGGGGTAGAGAGTTGCAACACTGCGTGCACACACACATAGATATGCCTACTAAAAGAAAACAAACAAGCAAGCAAGGGGCTAGCTTAAGCAAGGGGCTTGCTTATCACAACTCCAGCACTTAGTGCTCACTTTACATGAGTTAAAACTCCAAGAAGATGGGCCAAAAGAAGTCGGAATACATGCTCCTTTTATAGTGAGAAGTGTGCCCCTAAAATCTAGGAACTACGTTTCCAAATCAGCCTCCTAACTTGGAGGACTTAGTTGAGATGACTTGGGGAGTGGTTGAGTGACTTTTCTTGATGGAATCTCGTGGCTTTTTTCTTCTTTTGATTGCTCCACATGTCCATAAAAGATTCCCCACGAGTTTGTAGCTTGAAGCTTGACTTTTAACACATATAATGCTTTCAAAAGTCTACATAAATGTATAGGCATCTTGAAATCTTGATAACCAGGAAGTTGCACCATGCACACATCTTCTTTTAAATCACCATTGAAAAATGCTTTTTCTATATCTAATTGATAAATATCCCATAATTTACTTGCAACATTATTAATTAATGTTATTATTGTTGATTGATTAGAAAGATAAGAAAATTTCTCCTCATAACTGATGCCATAAATGTATGCATAAAATTTACAAACAAGCCCTGCTTTAAATCTAATTATTGAACCATTACAATTTCCATTGATTCTACATATCGACTTTTTATGGATTACCTTCATGTTGGGCTGCCTTGGAACTAAATCCATGTATTGCTCTCATAACAAGCTACCATTTCTTCATCTATTGCCTTAACCCATTTCTTTACCTTTGATCCTTCTTTATAAGTTGTTCATTCTTGCGTTTCAAGAAGTTTTGACATATAAGATTTATGAGAGGATCTGTGTGGCTGCTCTCTTTCTCTTACTCGATACTTTGATTGATTTCTTGTCCTACCATGCTTCTCATGCCTTTGAGATTGGGTTCTTCTTTATGTAGACACTTCACTTTCGTCTTCCTATAATTCAACTTGTTTTAAATCGAATGGAGGGAGTTACGTATTCATGTGTAATTACCCTTTCTGGTGAGCTTGGAGAACTTGGATCTTACTCAAGTCTTCTTGTATTTTCATCTTCATCTACCTACACTTCATGCTTATACCATGATTTACCTTCATGAAACACAACATCTCTTCAGGAACTTTGATTGACACATCTAATAGATGTCCTTTTTCCATGCCAAATTAAAATCATTTTTTTATGACCTTGGATACAACTTTGACCTTAACCATTGTGGAACTTGAATATAGCATATGCTCTTATAAATTCTTAGTTAGAAACATCTTGCTTTGATTCATAAAACACTTTAGGAGTTTCTTTTTGTACATACATTTGAGTAGGTGGAATTCTATTTATCACATAAATTGCCAAATTGCATGCTTCAGCCCCACAACAAAGTATTAAGTCCTTCCCATTCACATGCACCTACCCATCTCCAAGATAGAATTGTTTCTTTATTTGGCCACCCCATTTTATTGAAATGTCTATCTATTTATAGTCTCCTTCTTAATTCCTCTTCCTCCAAATATGTAAGAAACTAATGAGAAAAATACTCACCTTATCCATCTGATCTCAATCTCCTTACACATGTATGTGTTTTCTTTTCAATAGATGATTTAAACTTCTTGAGCATATCAAACACTTCTAATTTTTATTTTATAAAATAAATAGAGATGGAATTTGATAAGTCATCAGTTAACATTACAAAGTACTTGCTACCGTCCATTGGCTCTTCTTGAGATGGACCCCAAACATCAGTATGAATCAAATCCAAAAGACCTCCCCTTTGCAATCCTTCTTTTGAGAAAAGACTTTGTACATGTTTTTGACACTAACATGCGTCACAAATATAATGTAAATATTTCTTTGGTTGTTGTGGTAAACCTTCAATCATGAAGTTCTTTGCAATGTCCTTTAATCTTCCAACACTAGTATGTCCTAATCACTATTACCATAAATCCAATTGAATGACATGACTCCCATTCGTCATTATATAACCTACATAATCTAGAACTTCAAGTTGATAATTTTATAATCTTTTTACCTTTTGTCTCTTATAACAAAATTTTCATTTTTCTTTTGATAAGCTTGCCAAATGATAATCGTCCTAATGCATTTTCACTCGAATTTATTGCATGTATCTAACTAAAAAAAAGCAATTTCCTTGTAATAGTTGGAACAAATAAAACAATTTTGATTGTTACATGTGTATTAGGTGGGCAATCATCAATATACACTACTTCATGATCGATTCCATCTCTTGTAGCAATTGTTGGTGCAGGGCAATCAACAATTGAAGTTTTTATGAAGAATTGAAGTCAAGGAATGAAGAAAAGATCAAGTTATGAAGCATGAAGGAAGTGCATATCCAGAAGATGAAGATGTGTACACATATGTACATTATTCTGAAGTTAGCTCACTGATACCTTTGATTAGTTATGAGCTTGTAAATATTTGCCTATATATACAAAGAAAATGTCGGGGCAAATATGAGAGATTGTGTGAGAACAAGATTTGAAGAGAATTAGATACCATTAGACATTTTAGAAGTGAGTAGGATCTCTCTCATCACACAGATGTAAATGTTCTCAAAAATGAAAAATGTTGCGCCCGATGTTTCTGTGCATTCTCCTTATGTGCTTCATCATTTCAAGAATCCTTTTGTAGACATCTAAGTCCATAGTTAATGAGTCTATGGTTAAATTTTGAGAGCCTAATTGTAAATGGGCTGTGCGAATTATGAGTAGGAACATTCATATGTGAAGAATTGTTGACTGTCTTCTAAAAGAGGCGCAATCTCGATGATCAAAGATTTGATCATTTCTCAATGCACAGTTTAAAGTTTTGCACAAATAAGGAGTCAAAATCTAAGTTGGAAGGTATTGAGAGAACCAAGTGTTAGAAGTTACAAGTGTCTGAATCGACTTCTCAGAAGAACAGTTTTAGACATAGGTGACTTTTAAAGCTCATTTCTCAAGATCTACTAAATCTTTTGGAATGATTTAACTTGGAGAAGGTGCGGAAACTATAGCCGACACCTTGTGCAAAGTTTTATAAAAAACGTTACACATTTGATAAGTCAATGAGAGAGTTATGTGCAGCAGACTTTTTGTGTAGTTATCTTCTTCATAGTTTGATCAAAATTTTGATAATTAATCATTGATCCTCTAAATTGGTGAAGGTTTTGAGTTACTCTTGATATAGAGTTGCTCTAACTTCAAGAGTAGCTTGTTCTTTTGGAGATTAACACTCTCCATCAATGGTATCAGGGCAGGAAACATCAAAATTGAAGAAAGGAGCATCCCGACTGCTGCAGTCATAAAGAATTCAACATCTGAAGATTCAAAAGGTGAAAGCTTGAGAGCAAAGCTTGAGAAGGAGGCCATACGACATCAAGGAAGACAAAAGGAGTGTCATTCAAAGTAAAGGTACATCTATTACTCATAAAGTCTGAAGAATTCAATACATAGGTGAAGAAAGGATGGGAGATTCTCTTCAAATAGAGAAGCTGGATAGAGAGAACTATCCAACATGGTCAATGAGGATGGAAGCTCATCTTATGAGCAAAGAATTGATAAGGTATATCACACGTGAAGTAGAAAAGCCTCAGTTCAGAGATCCTAGTGTTCCAACTAGGAAGGAATTATCAGATTTGAAGACTTGGATGAAGAGAGATGCTCAAGCCAGGAGCATTATCTACATGGTAGTCAATGACTACTTGCTACCTCACATTAGAGGTCTTGAAAGTGCAAGTGATATATGGAATGCTTTGGAGGAGCATTTCCAAAACACCACAAAGTCAAGGAAGGCATCCTTGTGGGCAGAATTTACCACATTCAAGAAGAAGGCCTCTCAGTCCATCTCAGATTATGTAACAAGGATGAAGGACATTGTAGATGCATTAGGAGCAGTTGATGAAGACATTGAGGAGGATAAATTGTTAAGGCAAATCCTCACAGGTTTAAGAGGTGATGGTAAATGGAAGCCATTCATTTTGTCTACTGAAGTATCACTAGATCATTTTACTCCTGACCTAAATCAATTGCTAGGACACATGCTAACCTTTGAGCAGGATGTCAAAGGTGAAAGTTGTTGGAGCAAGTCTATGACAAGCCTAAGTATTGGCTTGAGTCTCACAAAGTCTTAGAAGAAGCTTTAAAAAGAAGACTATGTAAAGTTCACTTGTGAACTACCTCTTGTAACTTTTGAAGAGTTTACTTAATGTAAAAGTAAGAGAATCTTAAGTGGTTGAGTCCACTTGATCAAGAATGGAAAGAGGAGCCACGAATTCGTGATTTGTGGTAGGTAGAGAATCAAATCAATCATTGATTGATTGGAGAGTGATTGAGGGAAGTTAGCCTCCCAAACTCAACTATAAATAGATGGCAGTCTTAGTCGTGGTTAGAGAGACCTATGTGAAGACCTCCAAGAGCTGAGCTTTATGCCATATCAAGGTGTGATTACAAGGCACACATATGTATCAGTAAGTCATTGTATTGTACAAGCAATATACTTTCATTTTCATGATTATTTGAGTTCATCTTTCCATGTTCTTGTGAAGTGTACTACTCACTACCATTACTCTCAGTTTTCTCAGTCAGCTTGCAGAGATGTTTTCTCTGAGCTTGGTGCATCATTTTCAGTGATTTAATTTGGTAAAGTTAGCTCTATAAATCTACTATATGCTCATAAATTTTCATGTCATTTGGATGTTGCAATCTTCAGTTATGTTCATTTGAAGTCAACAGGGTCTGTTCATCTTCACTTCTCTATCAGGTACCCGACTTTTTCACTCATCTTGTCAGAGCCATTTCTCAGTGGTTACGTATTCAAATTCAGTGATTTAAATCTTGTTGGATTTAGCGTACTGTCTAGTATAACCATACAAAGTTTCATAATCATTGAATTTCTACATTTTGAGTTATGGTGATTTTTCTGCTCACTGGTCTATTTCTGTAGCAGCCCGTGAAAATCGGGATGATGTCATCACTTGTTAAAACTCATTCTTAGTGTGTGGTTCATTATTTTTGATGAGATTACTCTTGAAAGTTAGCTCTTTAAGCTAACTAGACTTCCCCAAGAGGAATTAAGCTAATTGCTGCTGTGCTCAGAGAATTATGTAAAACACTGGACAGGTGTATGAACCAAGAATAGCAAGTTTTCACCTCTGAGCTAACTCTGACTTATCTGTTTTGATCTATCTTTTTGAGAGTGATCTTCCAAGGTACATAGGGTGTCTAATACATCCATTGGCAAGCTAAAAGAGCCCACCATCTACTCCTGGAGTTCATTTGGCTGGTATAGATCAAGGATTTTGCAACACCTCTTCATCTTCTAGCACCTACCTATCCATCTCTTCACAGTGGTATCAGAGCAAGGTTGGACAACATGGCAGATGGATTTCCTTCATCAATTGACAAATTAGACAGAGGTAACTACTCAGCTTGGTCATTAAGAATGGAAGCTTATCTCCAAGGTAGAATTTTATATGGTTATGTGGCTGGAGATGAAGTTATGCCAAGTTTCAGGAACAAAAGTCAACCAACACAAGAAGAGCAAGAAAGATTGAGCACATGGTGCTCCAAGGATGCACTTGCAAGGTCTTATCTCCTCAACTCTATCTCAGATTTTTTGTTGCCTCACATTAGAAGTTGTAAGACATCTCAGGAAGTGTGGGATGCACTTGAAGCTTTCTTTTCTTCAAGTACCAAAGCTAGGAAGCATCAACTATGGCTGGATTTCACAACTCTCAAGAAGGCTCCCAAACAAAATGTGACTGATTTTGTCACAAAGCTCAAGGACATAGCGGATCAGTTGGGAAGCATTGGAGAGGTAATAGATGAAGAGCAAATTGTAAGGCAGGTCATCAATGGCTTGAAGGTAGATGACAAGTGGGAAGCATTCACCATAGCTATGGATTTGTACATGGACATGCATGTACCTGATTTCAACACACTCATTGGACAACTACTTACTCAAGAGGCAAAGCTTATAAAAAATGGAGAAAGCTCTAAAGGTAATCAATCTTCAGCTTTATACACGGATAAAAGCAAGTCTAAAGATAACAAAGGAAAGGCAAAGAAAGTGGATGATGAAGCAGGTACATATCAAGCTAACTATGCAGGTAGAGGAAGACATGGCAGAGGTAGAGGAAGAGGAGGTAGACAAGGCAGGGGGAGATCCCAAGACTCCAACTCATGTTCTATTTGTGGATTAACTAATCATACAACTGAAAATTGCTTTAGGAATTCCAGGAATCAAAGAGGCAGAGGATACAATAGAGGAAGTTATGGCTACTCAAGAGGAAGGTTCAACAACTACCATGGCAACTACAACAACTACAATCATTCAAACTGTCAAGGAGGCTACAAAGGAAGGAGAGACTGCAATAACTACATAGAAGACTCAAACAAAGAGGATTCATTATTGATCATGAACATGGCTATGCCACAAGGTAAATCTGATGAGCATGTTTTCTACATAGATTCAGGTTGTTCAAATCATGTGGCAGGAAATGTGGCACTCCTATCAGATTTAGAAGATCCAAGGAATAAGCATGAGGTACAAACAGGAGATGATACAAAACATCCTGTGGAGAAAATAGGCAATGTCAAAGCACCCGATGGAAACATCAACCTACTCAGTAAGGTACTCTATGTCCCTACCATTACAAAGAATTTGATAAGTGTTGGGCAGATAGTAGAGAAAGGGTTGCAAGTCAGGTTCACAAAAGCAGGAGCATTTGTTGAAGATCCAGTCAATGATTTAGAAGAATTGCAAAAGGTGAAAAGACAGGTAGATTGTTCACATTTGAATTACAGGACACTAGAAACATTTCTCTCTTTAATTATGGTAGTCAGACACTCACAGAATTGGAAGTATGGCACAAAAGGTTAGCACATATTGGTGAAAGGTCATTAAAGCAAATCTGCAGGGACCAAAGTGTACTTGGACTTCCTAATTTGTCAAAACAACATATGATTTATAAGTGTAGTGCATGTCAATTTGGAAAGTCTCACAGGTTACCATTCATGAAGAAAGGTTATATGCATGGAGATCTCTTGGAGTTTGTTCATACAGATGTATGGGGACCTAGCAAGGAAGCTTCAATATCTGGATCAAGGTATTATGTTTTCTTTATTGATGATTGCAGCAGATGGACTATCCTATTCTTTATGAAACACAAAGATGAAGTTTTTTCATGTTTCAAAAGATATTTGGCTCTTGTGGAGAATCAAACAGGTAAATCACTAAAAAGGCTAAGGTCAGATGGAGGGGGAGAATACTTCTCCCATGAGTTTGATTCTTTTCTTCAAGAAAGAGGAATCAAAAGAGAGGTAACTACAAGGTACACTCTTGAGCAAAATGGAGTGGCAGAAAGGAGGAATAGGACAATTGTTGAAGTTGTAAGGTCTATGTTAAATGAAAAGCATTTACCTAATTACTTATGGGCTGAGGCTGTATCTATAGCCACTTACTTGATTAACAGGTTGCCTTCAAAATCCCTTGATGGGATGACTCCATATGAGGCTTGGAATGGAAGAAGACCAAGCTTAGATCATTGTAAAATTTTTGGATGTATTGCTTTTGCTCATGTTCCTTCACAGGTTAGAGGCAAGATGGATCCAAAGGCAGAAAGGTGTGTATTTATTGGATATGACAACAATCAAAAGGGCTATAGGTTATACAACCCTACCAACAAAGGATTCTTGGTAAGCAGAGATGTAGTTTTTGATGAGAACAATTCATGGTATGAAGATTCATGCAGGAAGATCAATTTACCATATGATCTTGAAGAAGATTTTCCAAAGCTTGGTAGAGAACAATCAAAGATTGAAGAACAAGACACCTCAGAGGATGATGAAGAATCTCACATGGAAAAGATCAAAGCATGGAAGTCTAAAGGTAAAGCAAAATTACAGGAACTTGGACATGAGGCAGAATCATCACATCATGGCCTAAGAAGATCTATGAGGGAAAAGAAAAAACCAGAAAGGTATGGGTTTGACACCTCATTAGTAACTAAGCATTCTATCTACATAGCACAGGACATAAACCAAGAGGAGCCATCATCATTTGAAGAGGCCAAAGCAAAAACAGAATGGAAGCATGCAATGAAGGAAGAGATTGAAGCACTTGAGGAAAACAACACTTGGGATTTGGTGCCCAAGACTTCATCCATGAAGGTAATAGGCTCAAGATGGGTCTATAAACTCAAGAAGAATTATGATGGTTCCATTAACAGGTATAAGGCAAGGCTTGTAGCAAAAGGCTTTGCACAAACTCAGGGAATTGATTATGAGGAGACCTTCTCTCCTGTGGCAAAGATGCCTACTATTAGGGTTTTGCTTAGTATTGCCTCTTCCAAGAATTGGAAGATACTTCAACTAGATGTAAAGAATGCATTCTTGAATGGTTGGATAACAGAAGAGGTATATATGGCACAACCACCTGGTTTTGAGAATCAAGTTTATCCTGATTATGTGTGTAAACTTAACAAAGCATTGTATGGTCTCAAGCAAGCTCCAAGAGCTTGGAATTTTAGGCTTGTTTCATTCTTGCAGGACAAAGGCTTTCAACCAAGCAAGGCAGATCCTTCACTCTTTATTAAAAAGAGTAATTCCGAGGTCATCTACCTATGTGTATATGTAGATGATATTATATTGACAGGAAATGATGCAGATGGTATGAAGAAGATCAAAGACCAGATGAGAGAAGAGTTCAAGATAAGTGATTTGGGTTCACTTACCTACTTCCTAGGTTTGGAAGTTGTCTACAAAGATCATGGTTTGTTTCTCACTCAAAGAAAGTACATTAAGGACATGTTGGCAAAATTCAAGATGCAAGATTGTAAGATTGCAGGTACTCCAATGGAGGTCAATCACAAATTGAGCTCACATGAAGGTGAACTCATAGAGGACATCACGTCATATCAAAGTCTAGTGGGTAGTCTCAACTATGCCACACTGACAAGAGTAGATATATGTTACAGTGTGAGTGTGCTAAGTCAATTTATGCACACACCAAGGAAACCACATATGGATGCTGCCAAAAGGATTCTCAAGTATCTCAAAGGAACCATAAATGAAGGACTTTATTATCCTTATGTATCTGATTTAGGTTTGAAGCTATTTTCTGATGCAGATTGGGATGGCTCCAAGGAAGATAGAAGGAGCACTTCAGGTTATCTTACCTTTGCAGGTTCAAAGCTTATTTCATGGTCATCCAAGAAGCAACCCACAGTTGCTCTCTCTTCTACTGAAGCTGAATATAGAGGTCTTGCCATAGCTACACAAGAAGCTATGTGGATGAAGACATTATTCAAAGATCTTGGATTGGAGTTTGGAACTCCAACTATTTTTGGTGACAATATGAGTTCTATTCATTTGGCTGCTAATCCTATTTTTCATGCAAGGACTAAACATATTGAAGTTCATTATCACTATGTACGAGAGAAGGTTCTAAGCAAAGAGATTCAAATATCATATGTGTCCACTCATCAACAATGTGCAGATATTTTAACCAAAGCATTGGATGGTACAAAGCTTTGCAAATTCAAGGCTATGATTGGTTTGCAGGTAATCTTGGAAGATTGAAGACCTCAAGCATACTTGGCTTGAGGGGGAGCTGTTGGAGCAAGTCTATGACAAGCCTAAGTATTGGGTTGAGTCTCACAAAGTCTTAGAAGAAGCTTTAAAAAGAAGACTATGTAAAGTTCACTTGTGAACTACCTCTTGTAACTTTTGAAGAGTTTACTTAATGTAAAAGTAAGAGAATCTTAGTGGTTGAGTCCACTTGATCAAGAATGGAAAGAGGAGCCACGAATTCTTGATTTGTGGTAGGTAGAGAATCAAATCAATCATTGATTGATTGGAGAGTGATTGAGGGAAGTTAGCCTCCCAAACTCAACTATAAATAGATGGCAATTTTAGTCGTGGTTAGAGAGACCTATGTGAAGACCTCCAAGAGCTGAGCTTTATGCCATATCAAGGTGTGATTACAAGGCACACATATGTATCAGTAATTCATTGTATTGTACAAGCAATATACTTTCATTTTCATGATTATTTGAGTTCATCTTTCCATGTTCTTGTGAAGTGTACTACTCACTACCATTACTCTCAGTTTTCTCAGTCAGCTTGCAGAGCTGTTTTCTCTGAGCTTGGTGGCATCATTTTCAGTGATTTAACTTGGTAAAGTTAGCTCTATAAGTCTACTATATGATCATAAATTTTCATGTCATTTGGATGTTGCAATCTTCAGTTATGTTCATTTGAAGTCAACAGGGTCTGTTCATCTTCACTTCTCTATCAGGTACC
>CM035424.1:15866075-16051075 GCA_020310875.1 Ceratopteris richardii | reverse complement strand
TATACTAAGCGAAATGGACTCTCGCCAGTGGTTTCCCTCTTCATAGTTCTGAAAGCCCAAATTACACCGATCAAAGCTTGTGGCCAGAAGCTTTGATGATCAAAAGATAATTTGTGCAACAATCCGATCAAAACCTTATTGGAGCTCTCTGCTTGGCCATTTGCCCTTGGATAGTAGGCGCAAGATTTTTTATGGAAGATCTTGTACCTGTCAAATATAAATTGGAGCAATTGATTTACAAAATGAGTGCCCCTATCACTAGTGATTTCCAGTGGGCAACCGAATCTTGAAAAAATACGTTTATACAAAAACTTAGCTACTGTTAAAGCTGTGCAATCTACATCAGCTTTAGCCTCAATCCATTTAGTTGCGTAGCATGTGGCCATCAAAATATACTTCTTACCCCCATGTTGACTAGTTGGACTAATTGGTCCTATGAAATCAAGACCCCATCGTTCAAATGGGAGCCATCCTGTAGATATGACTAATGGTTGAAAATTCAATCTGGTTGGCATTGGAGCACACCTCTGGCAGATGTGGCATTCTTTAGCAAACTTTATCGCATCCTTGTAAATATGAGGCCACCATAGTCCCTTGTGGATGATCCTGTTGAGCCAATTCTTCCCCCTTTAGATGTCCTTCACTGTGTGCAGCCTCTAGCAAAAGATTTACCTCCTCTAGATAAACACGCTTTCTCAAGATATCATCCTGACAGTATTTATGTAAATTTCCATTTATAAGTGAATATGCTTTGGCTTTCAGGAGCAATCTTCTCTTTTCTATAGGTGTCAAGTGTTCCGGGAGTTTTCCAGTAGTGAGAAAATGGAGAATTCCATTATACCATCAGTCTAAATTGCCACTAGGAAGCGATTACTATCCACGAGTTCATCATTAATACCTGTTGCCTTCTCGCTCATTGCAGTCCTGGACACTTGATCTACCATGTAGTGCTCTCTTCCTGGCTTAATATGAATATCAAAGTTAAATTCTTGAAACAGGAGTAACCATCTCCAAACCCTCCCAACCACTCTAGGCTTGTTTATCAAGTACTTCAAGGGCTGATGGTCAGATATGAATATAAAATGTACACCAAGAAGATAATGTCGAAACTTCTGAATAGCAAATACAATAGCCAAACCTTGCCTTTTTGTTGTACTATAATTTCTTTCTGCCTTGGTGAGTAATCTACTGGCATAGGAGATAGGTCTGTCAATCTTGCGTGATGATGGTTGAGCTAGAATTGCACCAACAACATGAAGACTGGCATTTGTATGCACATGAAACTCCAATGACCAGTTAGGAACACTTAAAAGTGGAGTAGTACATAGCCTCAATTTTAGTTCACAAAATGCTTTCTCAGCTTCAACACTCCATGAGAAGGGGACTTTTTTACTGGTAAGCCTTGACAAGGGCTTAGCTATTTCCAAATACATCCGTATGAATCTTCTATGGTATCCTACATGGCCCAAAAAACTTTGCACTTCCTTTGGGCTTTGTGGAATAGGCATGGAAAGAATAGCAATAACTTTTGCAGGGTCAACCGTTATCCCTTCAGCAGACACTATGTGACCAAGAAGAGTGCCCTTGGTGACCAAAAAATGACATTTAGCAGGATTTAATTTCAAACCCGTTTTGAGACATTGCTCAAAGATTTCCTTTAGATTTTCCAAATGATCATGGAAATGTTGAGCTGCTGCTCTTCTATCTGTGCCTGAAAATGTTGAAAAGTCATCCATGAAAATGCGTAAAAAGGTTGTCAACCATTTGCCCAATATTAGATACATTGTTCTATTAAATGAAGCTAGTGCATTCTTCAAACCAAAAGCCATGCGGGTATAGACATAAGTGCCCCATGGAGTTACAACGGCTGTTTTGTCCCTATCATCAGGATGGATCACTATCTGATTGTAGTTGCTGAAACCATCCAAGAAGCTATACAAACTATGACCAGCTACTTCCTCTAGTACTTGCTCTATGAAGGGCTGAGGAAATCCATCTTGAACAGTCACTTTATTCAAGGCAGGAAAATCAACACAGACTCTTATTTTTCCATTGCTTTTCTTGGGCACAATAACCATAGAAGAAAGCCACCTGGAATGTTCTACTGGAACAATTATACCTGCTTCTTCTAGTTTTGTAATTTCCAATTTTACCGCCTCTGCATACTTCGGATTGAGTCGATATGGCCTACTTCTTGCAGGCGCGGCTCCCTCAACTAAGGGTATCCGATGTAATCCAAGCTCCACTGGTATCCCTGTTAGATCTTTGTAGGACCATGTGAAGACTTTTTTATCAGCAAAAAGTAGAGAAGTTACCTTCTGTAGTAAAGGAGGATAATGCCATAGCCAAGAGGCCAAGTGGACTTCTTGAGGATTCTCTTCATCCCCTAAATTTATTTCTTGAACCAGTGTTTCAGGACTGGTCTTACTTGAAAAATCATCTCCACTATATGCAAGAGTGGAATTTAGCTTATATTCTGCAATATGTTCCCTGGTCCATCCTGGAGGTATATCCGAAAAGGGGAGATCCTCTCTGCATTCAGGCTCATAACTTTCCTTCTCTAATACTTCTATATTTGTTACCCCTTCAAAGGTTGTATTCCCCTGAAAAATCTCATTCTTTAACTCCTTGTGAGCTTAATGGCCTTTTCGTGCAACCCCTTCATCTGCAATTTCTTCCTCTATTTCATTGATTTCCATCGTGCAACACTCTACACTTTCCATAATCCAATTCAATAATGTATCTTCTTCTTGGGGTAGAGAGGGCATTACCTGGGTGTCCACAGTATACCCAGTAGTTTTCCCTAAGTCAAATCCTTCTTCCAATTGTAGCTGCAGTTGGCTATTGGTGCTTGTTGAAATCCATAGTTTGTTCTTCCCCCAATTTTGCAAAGCTTTTGCTTGCCTCAGCCAAGGTCTCCCCAGGAGTAAAGGGTAAGAAGTCTCCTGTGGAAGTGCAATAACAACAAAATCTAGAACAAAGTGGCAACCCTGTACTATCATCAATACCTTTTCAATAGTGCCAAGAGGTGCAACCCGATGGTGATCTGCTAGTCTAACTGTGAATGGTGCCATCTTGGTGGGGTTCAAATTCAGTTTCTTCATTGTGAAATCTGGCATCAAATTGATACCAGAGCCTCCATCTATGATCACACCTGTGAGAGCTTCATCCTTTATACAAACAGATAATCTTGAGCTTTGGTAGTCTGCCAAGGGTGCAGGGGGAAAATCAACCATGAAACCATCTATACTGGGTGGTTGGATCAAGTGAGCAGAGTGTATAATCTTGACTAAGTCACTTCTTATTTTTGAATCCATCCTTATAAGTTCATACAGACTAACCTTGTGATGAATACCTTTCAAGATCTGTTCAATGTTTACCTCATGAGTGTCTTCTTGCAGACTTGTTGGTTGGTCCCTTAGAGAAGTAACCATCCTTTCAGAAGCTCCTTCAATTTCTGCTTGGCCCTTCCACCCAGACTTCTTTTCCTCCTCTTTATCCTGGAATCCTTGTTGTTCCTCTCTACGAATTGTTGCTGCTTATCTGGCTCTAGTCATCATGGGCATTGCAGAGGATGAAACAACATAAGATTGAGTGGTCATACCTTCTTCTTGTGGAGAGATTGCAATCATGTGGATTGGAGCAGGACGACTTCTTGGGCAGTCTTTGGTATAGTGATCCATGGCCTCTAGACAATGTTGACAAGGAGGTGCATCTTCTGAAAGGGAACACCTATTTTGCATATGGCCATACTCACCACAGCGATAACACATCAATGGTCTATTATATCTAGGCTTTGTCGTACAATTTTCCTCTCTATTAGGTGCATTTGAAGTACCAACATAATATGAATCCAAAGCTTGAGGGTTACCTTGTTGATATGTACCCTTGAGGTAGTAACAGTCTCTAGCTTCATGACCATCCTTTCCACAAAATTGACAGCTTACCTTGTTAGGGCAACTAGGATTGGAATGTCCATTGTTGTTACATATTGTACACCAAATCTACCTTCTTATATCCTGAGTGGTCCGCAAATCTTCTAACTCACGACGAAGTTGGGCTACTTCATCATCAGTGCGACGCAGTGGTGGCAAGACCTTCTCTTCTTGTTGATTTTGTTGCATTTTCAATGCCTCCAGTTCCTTCCTTAGTTTCCCAATAGGGTCTAGTTCGTCAGCATAATTCGATTGTGTATCCCCTTCAAAATGTTGCCTAGCTTCTTCAATGCGTGATGGTGCTGCAACAAAATCATTGAGGGTTGCATCCAATCTAAGAGACTCACGTAGCTTCTACTGAGATGACCTGGGCAGAGCTTTATCTATCCATTTCTTAACCAAGAAATCACCTGGAGCATGTGGCAGACGTGCAACAAGTGCTTTTGTCCTAGTGTGAAGTTCATGGAAGGATTCACCTGATCTTAACTTTAGGTTCTCTAGCTGATCTAGAGCTCTTTCTGAGGAATCACTAGGTCGAAATGTCTGTGAGAAGCCCGTCTTCAGAGCCTCCCATGTAGCAAAATGGCCATCTGCATATTGACTATACCATTTATCCGCAAGGCCTTCCAATGTGGATGGGAAGAGTACCAGCATTGCATCCTCTCTATTCTGCAGACCTCATCCATGGCATAAGGAGATGAATCTCCTCACATGATCATCAGCATCCTCATAAGCTTTTCCCTTGAAGGTAGGGAACTTGATATTGAGTCTAGAGAGTAAATGAGAGAGATCCTCCATTTGCACTGGTGTTTCCTCTGACATATCTGAGAAGAAGTCTAAGGTTCTCCTATGCTTCTCCTTTGACAATGGTGTCACACCCAAATCAATAGATAAATTCAAGGAGGGTAGAGGGGAGGTAGGTTCACTAGTCGAAGATATAGCGAACTTGTTAAGGCTCCTTCCTACACGAAGAGGCTCCTTATCTGCTCGCATATGGGTCATGTACCTACTTGCAAATGCAATAGGGCAAAAATACTGAAAAAGAGGACTATTTACTATCCTCAGGGCCTCTCACAAAAATGCAAAGGTCCCACCGGGCATGCCAAACTGTAGAGGAGGTACTCGGATATCTACTTTTAGCAGGAGCATGCAACAAGCACTCCAGTACTTCACCTACTCAAGGGAGGTTCTCCTTAGGGAAATATACCCTTTAACACTTCTATGAGCAGGCAGATATCAATGATTGCACAGAGTTGTGAATACTCAAGAAATTATTAATGACAAATGACAATAAAGGAGGACCAATCACTCCTTAGTTCGAACGGATGATTACAACATAGGCAAAAGAAATGCTCTAAAGTTGATGCTCTGGGCTAGCATGCCACTCCAGAACTAAACGATATCATTACAAGAGATTCGTCCAATCCATACAATCAACACAACTAGATGCAGACTGGCACTGATCAATACAAAGTCTGAAGAATTGCTCTAAGGGAAGAGCATCAAAATACTACTGACTCACACTGAAAGACAAAGCTAGGCCACTCTCTTCACACTATAGTGCTATTAGCCCTCCATTGGGAAGCCCACGCTCTGTATCCACACCACAGAGTGACTTCCTACAGTAGGCTTGTAACCACAGAGTGTAAAGAGAGGACCCCTGTATGCATGTTAGTATATGTGTGTATCTGAATGTATCCCAACTGAACACAAGTCCATTGCTTTTATAGGCTCCAATAGGCCAAGAGGGCCTTGCGGATTCCTTACATCCACTGATCATGCACTGGTTGATTGCCCAAAATTGGAGGGGTAGATCAAATATGTCACCAATCTTGAATTGGGTCCTCACAAATAGGCAGTCGTCATGAATGGTTGGTGGCAACAATCAATTCTCCACTTTTACTTTTACCATTTACACTTTTACCCTTTTCATTGCAAGCTGAGATCCTTATTTTATGCCACCCGTGATATGGAAATGACAAGTGGGGGTAGGAACAATAATAGTCGAAAGTCCATTGATTGTTCCACTTACTTCTTCATTTTCTTTTTCATAGACTCCTACAGCAATGGTGCAGTTCTTCATATTCCATGCCCACGGCCTCTTGAGAGTTCACGTCACCTCCTCGAGTTTGTACAAGTCAAGTATCTTGAGGCCAAGGAAGAGACCCATTGATGTGCATGCTTCAATTGTTTGTAAACTTTCCCGGAGTTAACCCAGTTCCATCAAAAATTTGTAACATCCTTCACAAAAGGGGCCTCACGAACTTTGCAGAGGCGAGAGAGAGAGGAGGGTTGCGGTGTGAAAGGGCGGGGGCTGTGGAGTTCCTGAGAGGGTGCAGGGAAAGGGGCCTGGCGGGGGTGGAGGAGTTGTTGCGGGGGGTGGAGGGGGAGAGAGAGAGAGAGGGGTTGCGGTGCTGGAGGGGCGGGGTGGTGTGGGGCTGGAGGGAGGGTTGGGGTGCGCGGGCAGGCGGGGGGGGGGGAGAGAGGGAGAGAGAGAGAGAGAGAGAGAGAGAGAGAGAGAGAGAGAGAGAGAGAGAGAGAGAGAGAGAGAGAGAGAGAGAGAGAGAGAGAGAGAGAGAGAGAGAGAGAGAGAGAGAGAGAGGAGGGGAGGGGCACGTGGGGGCTGAGGGGGAAGTGGGGGGCAGGGTCAGCAGGGAAGGTGGGGGGCAGGGTCAGCGTGGGGGAGGGAGGGAGGGAGAGAGAGAGAGAGAGAGAGAGAGAGAGAGAGAGAGAGAGAGAGAGAGAGAGAGAGAGAGAGAGAGAGAGACTGTTGGCACTCAAGGAACTGAAGGACTCACAAGACAAGGAAGTCAACGAAGGGAGTCAGAGCGAAGAGAAGGTACAAGCAGACAGAGTAGTCAAAGAAGATTTGGCAAGTAGGCCATCTAAATTTTTCATGCATCAAAGAGGCGGGCACACAAAAAGAAGGAGCAAGTAGGGAGCTCCAGGAAATGTATGTCACACTATTAGAAGAAATCCCTACAAAAATAGTGATTTTCATCACTAAAAACCATTGTAAATATCATTTCATATTTTTTTTAGCTCCATTTTGTGCAAGCCAAGGCATCCTTGAGCTTGAGGAGCTTTAGAAGTACCTACCTATCAATTTTCACATTTTTTAGACTCCGTTTGAACCTCCAAATAGGCCAGAGAATCTAATTTTTAACTAGGCCGGACACTAGGTCTGGAGAAGGCCAGAAACTAGTCAAAAACTGTAAATAGAGCTAGAGAGCTCATTTTTGAGGTTAGCTTGTAATAGAATTGAACTTGTTTGAGCATTTTGGAAGTAATCTAAAAGAACTCCATTGTCTCCCTCTTTGTTCTTGCCGTGTGTGTGCGTGTGTGTGTATGTGTGTGCATGTTTATGTGCTTCTCACTCACGCACTTGTGCCTTCACTTGCTCGAGGTCATCATACCATCCTCACATCTTCCCGGATTGACATTAAAGGAGGTGCTACTCATCACTGAGCCACACCAAATTTTGGCACCGTTGTGGGGGATCGAGCTTTGAGGACGAGCGTGTGATGGTAAGACGTAGAGTTGTGACGTTGGCGTTGTAGGTAAATTCTCTACTTTTTCTTATTTTTCTCTTCCTCACTTCACCATCATCATCACCATCATCATCTTCACCATCTCCCACCTCCATCTCCATCATCGCAAAAATTTCAGTTTTTGATCATATCACCTTCTCCCCTCCATTTCCCTCATTCCACTTGTGAGAGAGAGCGAGAGAGCGATTTGTGTGCACTATTTTTGCATGTTTCTTGAGTTTTCTTGCAGGATCTGGCTGTCCCATCATCTCCAGCACTCTGCGCAGGTACGGAAAAGCTCGAAACTGTCTCTATGTCGCCGACCTCTATCGATCGCAATCAGCAGAAAAATTTCCTATTTGGTAAAACAAAGCACACCACAATGACAGACATGAGGAGCACTTTCCAAATCACTACATAAAATTTAAAAATTCCATGTTTCTCTGTCAATCGCGACCAACAGCCTCTGTCAATCGTGACCGACAGACCTATCAATGGCGATCGACAGATGTGTCGATCCTGATCGACAGACCCCACGACCGACCGACTGCCACATAGGATTCAGTCAATCGCGATTGACACCGTCGATCGCGACCGACTGAAAATCCACGATTGATAGAATTTCTCACGTTGCCACATGGTCCATCGCGATGGAAACAAGCCCAATCGACTGAAATCACGGCGAAATTCGCAGAAAAAGTGTCGATCGCGATTGACACCGTCGATCGCGATTGACAGGACCCATGACCGACTCTGTCGATCGCGATTGACACTGTCAATCACAACTGACGTGTCGATCGCGACCGACAGGCCCCGACTGACATCTCTGTCAATCGCGATTGACAGACGTGTCGATCGCGATTGACAGACGTGTCGATCGCGATTGACAGGCTTTTTCGGCCAAAATTCTAGGGATCTATTTCCAAGTCTTTGGGGTAATTTTTGGGCATACTTGTCAAGCCATTAGTGATTTGTGAAGTCCCTACACTTGTGTTTTGAGAAAATTCCTGTGAACTGTCAGCCTGTTTGAACCCTGTTTTAGCCCTAGAACCCTGAACTGGCATAACTTTCTCATACGATCGTTGGGGGTAAAATTAATATTAGGATTATTAGATAGGGTATTTTGAAGTTGACCATACCTCGGGGTAGGAAAACTGAAGGATCCTTGGGCTTGTTCTTCATAAAGGCAAAGGGAAATTTGGTTTGTGAATTGCATGCATGAAAGTGATCTCTCCGTCATTTGAATTTAAGTCTTGAGCTAACCTTGAGACTCTTACAGGTCCATTGAGAGCTCTTGAAGGCATCCAAAGCAAGGGGTAATCTGCAAGCTTGAGAACTGGGTTCTTGAGCACCAAAGAGCATGGGATCTGCAAGAGAGGTTGGAATATTCTCAACACCCTCTGTCCATTCCTAGCATAGGCTAAGTGCGAGTAGTGCTAGAAGTAAGTCAGGGCAACGATAGGCACGAGACAAGTCAAGACTATCGAAGAAATCAAGTTCAAGTCAAGAGATAACCTGTGTGTGACCGACAATTTTAAAAGGAAAAGAACCTAACGTGAGACGACCAACATTGAAGTGTTCCTGACGAGGTGATATCAGACAAGATCATAAACACAATAATCAACTAAAAAGAATCAAGTGACTGATACAAAAGAACTCAGCAACGAGGTTGTACCTTGGATAAAAATTAGGATTGCTCAGCTAAGCATATGAACCTTAGATCAGGACGACACCTAGGAAGAGATAGACAGAGTCTTAGATCTTCAGAGGCTAGTGTCAATCATATTGCTAGGTCTTGGGCCCAGCAGTTGAGCCATTATTCGCACTACCCTAGCTCTGAAACTAGTGAGTCAGAGATGTCCCATGGTATGGAGAGACCAACAGGAAGTTCAGGTGTGCCATACTTACATAGGGTAGAAGGCCCCTACAAGACGCAGCTGGAATACCTTAGGACCAACCGATTAGGTGCTAGCATCTATGAGGATGGCCTAGGAAGATCTGTGGTCGAGATTAAAAACCCTGACCAATCCATTGGACTAGAACATCCAGCGGTCAAATTTGAAAATGGAGCATACCTGGACAAGGAGGGAACAATATACGTAGTCACGAGTCACCCAGATAGGAAAGACGAGTTCGGAAACGTGTTCCCTGAAATGGACTTAGGTGACCTGGAGCAAGGAAACATGGGTGTAGAACCTAGAACCCCCCGAGGCAAATCTATTCTCACTAGGATTATCACACCGGAGTGGATTCCCCAAGACAATAAGAGCATAGATCTGCTCCTGAACCGAGAGACTGATGAAACCTTTTGGAGGTATAAATCTGAGCAGCCAAATGAGGTAGGAACAATCATGATATATGAGTTCAAAGATCCTGATAGCCCAGGCAGAGTGACCTACCTAGATCATGCCTCAGAGAGGATCTTTGTGGTTATAGAAAATGATAGGCATGCTTACACTTGGAAAGGTGAATTTATTTTCCCCCAACCAAGATCTAATGTGTCCTATGGTCACCCCGGAGCTGGAACATCCCAAGCTCATGGAGCTCAAAGAGACAGACATAGAGATAGACCTGAGGTAAGCTTTGCCAACCCAGTGGGAAGAGAAAGAACGAGAACGGAAACAAATAGAGCAGAACCTGAGGGATCTAGAGCCCCAAGGAACCAAAGGAATGCTGATGATTTCCCTCTACCAAGGCCTAGGGAACACACCAGAACCTTGAGACCACACAGCTGGTTAAGTCCATGAAGAACTACTTCGATGGCACAGGAGACCCATATGATCATGTGGCTGAGTTTAGGCAAGTCTTGAGAGCTGAACAAGTTGAGGATCTATTCACGCAGTATAATGCCTTTGGTCTAACCCTTAGGAACACAACCCGTACATGGTTTCAACCATTGAATGAGAGACAGTTCAAGAGCATAGACCAACTCTTAGAGGCTTTCATCACTGAATTCTCTAATAGTGGCATAAGGCATAATACTTCCTCATTGATACATAGCTTCAAGTAGACTCCTCAAGAGACCGTGAGACTTGCAGGAAGAAGATTTAGGCAATGCAGCATTTCGCATTCCCCGCGCAAGAGAGGTTCACAATGCCACCCAAGAAGATATGGTTCAGTCTATATTTAGCAGATGCCTTCGATTTGACAATCAACATGCCTCACTGGATTATTGACCAAATTCACTTGGCTTATCAACGATGGTATAAGAAGCAAAAGTCGGTACTGTATAGATGTTGTGCTCTCAGAAGAATTGTTTACAGATGCTTGGCATATGATGTGCTAGTTCAAAGGGCACTTATTTGGACCAGGGTGCAAGAATTCCAACGTAGACTATCCACCACAGGGCCTCCATCCAAGAAAATGAGAGGCGCAGTTCACATGCCCTGTGCACAGGCCCGCAGTGCGACACTGACACCAGAGACAACTCCACGGCTTCCACGACGCGTGCAACCCTTCACTATCAGATTACCAAGACATAGCACAGATGGACCGAATCTGGTGTTTCCACCTATACCAACCGACTAAGAGTTTGATCATGGGTTTACATTGGAAGATCTAACTGATGAAGAGGTAGCCAGAATAATCAATGCTATGAATTTAGAAGTGGAGGCAGACAATCGCAGACCAACCCCACCCCATCCAACCAGAAGTAGTCGAAGTGCAGGATGATGAAGAAGACGAGGAAGAGGACGAACAAGAGGGACTATCAAACGAAGAAGAGCAGGAATATGAGCAAGAAGTTCTACAGGAACTTGAGGGTGCCCCGGCTTATACGAAGCAATTGAAAAAGTTGTATGATACTATCAACCGAGTTCAAGAACATCACAAACTGTCCCTGGCAGTAGGAAAAGCCCTCATGAACCAAATCCTTGAGGAGGAAGGTATAGATGAGCAATACCGAGCAACCCTTGACATGATATCGGATGCATTAGGGGTACCTGAGACGGTGCATACCGCTCTCGCATATTCACGACGATCGGAGCGACGATACGGCAGACGCCCCCCTCGATCAGGAAAACAAATGAATGTATTAGTATCAAAACCACAGGGCACCACATCCACAACCACGGGCATAGCTCATACCATTCATGACACTGAGGAAGCCCATACATCCAGTGCACCCCCGTCACCCCCCTTACCCCTTCTCCCTCCAACTCCGCCACTTTCACCTCCCACAACCACTGAAACCACTAATGTCACCGCTTCAGGATCCACTTCCCATACCGAAGCACAGAGCGTTAGTCAACCCACACAACCTACACAACCGCTCACCACCTCTCTTGTTTACACTACTACTGACTCTGTAATTCTAACTATAGCCATAGAAAACCCCGTTCCCCCGATCACACTTCCTGGCGGTTCATATTCACAAGTACACACACCACTTTACACCTTCACCACCATCATAGCACCCACAATTCCTATGTTCACAATCACTCCCACGACTGCATCCACTTTTGATCTCATGGACATATCACCCACCTCCGCACCTCTCCCTCCCCCCATACGTCCACAGTCTCCCATTCCCCCACCACCAACTTCACCCTTTTCAAGCACAACATACACGCTCCCATTCCCTTTTCCCTTCCCTTTTGCATTCAACACCTTTTCCGCATCCACACAATTAATAATGTATTTAATAACATGTACCAGTGTATGTCTCAGCTACAACAGCATTATCAGCACCTAGACGCTCAACATACAAGTCTGTTCAGAAGCCATGAAACATTACAAGGAAGATTCATTGACTTAGAGAGGGAAAAGCGGCTACTACAACAACAGTATGCCACTTTGCAGGAACAACATGAGTAGTTAGCAGCCAATCCACCCCAGGCAGATACTAAAGAAAAACAACAACTCGATGACATATTACATGTGCACATCACAGACAATCTCAAACTTCGACGCAACCTCGCCTTACTACAGAAGCACATGTCCGCAGCACTCGAAGAGAATAAAAGACTGCAGAAACAGAACGAAGAGAACCTGGAAGCAGCAATGGAAGGTTCCCCGCATGAAATCGACCCAGAGAATTTCAAGGCTATTCCATCTGAAAGTATGCAAATTGTCTTGGAAACCCATGCCGACCTCTTGGAAGCCCAACAACCGTAGTCGACACATCTACAGAAGTCGCAGAACTCAGAGCAGAACTAGAGGAACTACGAATAAAGTTCTTCAATACGAACGTCAACCCTCTTCCCTGGCGGAACCGGAGCCTGAAGACTTAGTGCCAATTGAAGTGGAGGAGACTTTTGAAGACCCTTATGTTCCCATGCCAACACCCAGCGGTAAGCAAACAGAAGAAGGAATGGACATGATTGAGATCGAAGCGCCTGAATGGATGCAAAGGTTGGAGAAGGTTGCTACAACCCATGATGAGAGAGTTGCAGTTCAGATAGCGTCTATGTCACGATTGGAAGAAGTCATCATAAAATCGGATTACTTTAGAAACCTCTCCCATCATAGGTGGATTGGCACGTCTGATGATCTGTATGCTCCATTCTGTGTATTAATGGCAGATTACAATGCTGAAATCAAGCAACGCACAACAAAAGAACCAACCTCGGCGACACAGTTTGCACCGGATGATATCCCTGCAAGTGCCAAGCAGGGGAATATACATCAACCTACTTGGAGGGTCTGCCTGCTTGAAACCTACCCTGAGATGGTACGCACGTGGAATAACATGCCTCTATATATCAAGTATAATCCCTACTACTGCCCTGTCTTTCGAAGAAGGTCTTGGCCGGAGTACACCAAAACAGTTTTGACGGTTAAAGAATGTGAAAAGTAGTTAAATTATGTGTACCTAGCACCCCCTCATGGCCAACCCACAGTCAACTACATGATTTCAACCATTCGACACTGGGCAGTCAGGTTCAAGAATGTTCCACATGTCATGGCACAGATGTGCCTAAAAATTTTTGAACTCATGCTGGTTACATTCAGGACATTTAAGAACATCAAAGAACCTCGTGTTTCAGCCATTGGATTTAATGAAGGGAATCAGGACCCTGTCTACGATATGAGCACCACACCATTCATTAAGGTCGTATACGCGTGGCATGCTCGTATAAAGTATCTACTTGCCTGCTTCAAACAGACGTTTGAAGAAATGTTCATCACCGGGTTCTGGGAATATCATTCCAAGATATTCATTCCCAGACCATCTCATCTATTACAGTTATTTGCAGTGGAACAAGCCCTACATTCAGAAAAGCTACGTATGCCACATCAAGAAGTTCCAGGGCCAGTAGACAGCGATGCCCTACTCACTGATTTGGCCAAAGGGTTGAGAATAGCAGAACATCATTTAGCCACCAATGTTGTGGAGTACTACATCCAACGACCCACTCAACAAGGGTCTCTCAGAGACGACAGACGTGAGAGAGGGGGGGGGTGTTGGCAGTCAAGGAACTGAAGGACTCACAAGACAAGGAAGTCAACGAAGGGAGTCGGAGCGAAGAGAAGGTACAAGCAGACAGAGTAGTCAAAGAAGATCTGGCAAGTAGGCCATCTAAATTTTTCATGCATCAAAGAGGTGGGCACACAAGAAGAAGGAGCAAGTAGGGAGCTCTAAGAAATGTATGTCACACTGTTAGAAGAAATCCCTACAAAAATAGTGATTTTCATCACTAAAAACCATTGTAAATATCATTTCATATTTTTGTAGCTCCATTTTGTGCAAGCCAAGGAGTCCTTGAGCTTGAGGAGCTTTAGAAGTACCTACCTATCAGTTTTCACATTTTTTAGACTCCGTTTGAACCTCCAAATAGGCCAAAGAACCTAATTTTTAAATAGGCCAAACACTAGGTCTGGACAGGGCCAGAAACTAGTCAAAAACTATAAATAGAGCTAGAGAGCTCATTTTTGAGGTTAGCTTGTAATATAATTGAACTTGTATGAGCATTTTGGAACTAATCTAAAAGAACTCCATTGTCTCCCTCTTTGTTCTTGCCGTGTGTGCGCGTGTGTGTGTATGTGTGTACATGTTTATGTGCTTCTCACTCACGCACTTGTGCCTTCACTTGCTCGAGGTCATCATACCATCCTCACATCTTCCCGGATTGACATTAAAGGAGGTGCTACTCATCACTGAGCCACAGAGAGAGAAAGAGAGAGAGAGAGAGAGAGAGAGAGAGAGAGAGAGAGAGAGAGAGAGAGAGGAGGGGAGTGGCACATAGCGGCTAAGGGGGAAGTGGGGGGCGGGGTCAGCGGGGAAGGTGGGGTTCATGGTCAGGGGGGAAGAGAGAGAGAGAGAGAGAGAGAGAGAGAGAGAGAGGGAGAGAGAGAGAGAGAGAGAGAGAGAGAGAGAGAGAGAGGGAGAGAGAGAGAGAGAGAGAGGAGGAGGGGAGGGGCACGCGAGAGCTGAGGGGGGGCGGAGGAGGGGTGGTAAGGAATTGAGGGGCTGTGAGGGCAGAGGGAAGGAGAAAGAGCAAGAGAGAGAAAGAGAGAGAGAATTCGTAAAAGTAGACGAAAAGGCCACCTTAGCTCCAGCTCTAAGGAGAAAGAGAGAAAGAGAAACAAAGCTCGAAGTGTGGATTTCTCTACGAAAAAAGACAGCAGAGTTTTGGAGCAAAACAAGGAAGAGATAGATGAAATGGGGAGAGAGAGCAAGAACAGGTGTTACAAATTTCTAATCATGTTTCTAATAATAAAGAAAATTTCTAAAATTACAGAAGCATGAATTAGAAATCGTTTCAGTCAGTGCATATAGTCAAAAATACAAATTTAGAAAATCCTATAAAGGTTATTTAGATAATTGAGGTTACTTACCATTCCATTAATCCTGTTCTTAAGTAGAATTTAATTTATATAAGTATGTTTTCTTTTATTTCTTAGACGTCCGCCATAAGATACATCTAACTAGTTCTTCTGCAGCAAACCTCCGCCTCATATAGCCCACATAGTATTTTAGAAGTGGTTTCGAGACCACCACTGAATCATATTTTTCTTTTTCTTTTCTTTTGTATTCTCTTTTTTTCTTTTTTTTCCTTTCTTTTTCCCATCTTGTAGTAGCCATTAATATACTGCTTGATGTTCTCATTTTTCTCTTTTCTTATTTTTCTTCGCAACTTTTTTGTTTAAGGGGAAAGGCTTAACCCCTAATCAGAGCAGAGGATCTAGAAATTTACTACAGCCAGAATTAGGATCTCGTTTGCTAAACGGTTTCAGAAAGTAAAGAATTCTACTAGTATAAAGTAAATTTCTCTTTTACTAGGGATCACAGTTCAAGTGTTCCACTCTCCTATCTTCACAACGCATTATAAGTTCCCTAAATCACACTTTCAACCTATATACATATTCCCACTTTAATTTCTTGTTCATCATTTACGTAATTTTAATAAATTCCCTCTTAATATCACAAACAAAATAAAACCCTATTTATGAAATGCATGAAAAAGAAACATTGTTATAAACAGTAAAGAATAATTAGAATTAAGTCACCAGGTTATTCTTCATCTTCATCTTCTTCCTCCAGGAAGTCTTTGTCTAACTCGAACTGATTGCTTTCTCTTCTTTTAAACAACTTTATTCTTTTCCCTCCAATCAAATTTCTTAACATAGAACCATCAAATTCTCGTAATTTATAAGTACGTGTCTCAAAAACTGAAACAACAACATAAGGTCCGAACCAACGTTTAGTTAGTTTACGACATGCATCGTATTGAGTATCAAACGTACTATCATATACAAGCACCCAATCACCACTCTCTATTGGTTGTGGCATTAGTCTATGTTTCTTGTCAAAGTATATTATATTTTTCAGTGGAGATGTTTTTTATTTTTTAATTGCTTCTTTTAGATTTTTGTTACCTTGCTTTAGTTGTTTAATCCTAAGCGTTAATAATTCCTCTCATGAAACATTATCTTTCGAACCTAAATTCATCCAATTAACTATTTGAGTATGTACGGGAAATATTGGCTTCTGACAGTACAAGAGTTCAGCCGGCAGAAAACCAGTTGTTCTCGTGTACGTCATTCTATTAGCCCAAAGACCAAATGGGAGATATTTTGGCCATTGCCCAATATCTCCATGACATGCTTTAGAAATAGCCTTCACTATGGAAGGATGCCCTCATTCTATTTTACCATTTGCTTCTAGGTTATAGGCAGTCGTAAAAGACACTCGAATTCCATGTTGTGCAAAGAATTCTCTCGCCTCTAGCATCTAATTCACCTTGATCTCCAACTAATTTTTCTACATATCCAAATCTGGATAATACTTCTTCTAAAAGGAATATGCATACATTATAATTAGTATTGGAATGAAGTGCTCTACCATCGACGTGATTTGTCAAATCTTCTCGTGCAAGAACAATAGATCTCATACCACTATTGCTTTTAGGCATGGTCACAAGGTCGACTACCCACTTGTAATGAATACAAGGTGGATAGGTCGGGTGAAGGGGGTCTCTATGCTTGATAGAGGAATGTAACTGGCACGTACTACAAGTGCTCACAAATTCATTAACAGTTACATACATTCTCGACCACCAATAGCTTTCCCTAATCTTTTCATATGTAGCAACAAAGCCTTTATGACCAGCCCAAAGGCTTTCATGCATCTCTTGCATAACTTGCACTTGAAAAAAATTTAAGCCTAGAGCTCTTTGAGGTTTTCGTACCTTTCCTCTAGCGTGTCTCCAAAGATATCCATCTTTCAAGCTGAAGAAGTTGAAGGATTTCTTCCTGATGTTCCGGAATCTATTTGAAGACCAGCTTGGGAGAGGCTGAAACGAACTCAGATAGTGTCCTATATCTCGCCACTCTCCTTTATAATCATCTTCTCTAAATCTTTCATACGCATAAGTAGATGTTTCATAATTTATTAAATTTATATGATTTTCTATTGTTTCACTATCATTGTCCAACTTTGCTCTTGAGTGCATATCAGCAATGGTGTTATGTTTACCAGCAATATGTACAAAAGCAAGGTTAATAAATTTAATAAAGGCTATCCATCGTAACATAGCTATATGTGGAGATGAACAATTGGCTATTAAACCTATTAATGGAAGACAGTCAGTCTCTACTATTACATTACCTCTTATAAAGTATTCTTTATCTATTTTTAAAGCTGTAACTAATCCCTATAATTCTCTCTTAATTTGACGGTAATTCCTTTGAGTATCGTGTAAAATTTTCGCTCCAAAGCAAATTGTGTACATTTGCTCCTCCTCATCATCCTACCCAATGACCCAGCCTATACCAATAGGCTTGTATAGTCAATACGTTTCAAAATAGGAGCATTGATTAGCAATTGCTTTAGACGTCTCATCGTTCTAGAATGCTCATCAGTCCAAAAGAGTTTCTTTCTTTTTCTCAATAAATCATAAAGTGGGTTCGCTACGTGAGCAAAGTGAGGGATCTGGATGACATAGAAAACACATGCACCTAAGAATCTCCTTACTTCACTAACATTGCGACATCGCTCAGAAATCCTACTAATGGCATCAACTTTTGCTCGATAAGGCCTACGACCGTAATGATCATATAAATATCCAACTATTAGCACTTCATTAACACCAAAAGTGGATTTCTCTAGGGGGAAAGTTAGTCCAACCTCTTCAAATATTTCAAATATCTTTTCACAATCAGAAATATGGCTGGAAACAAACTTTCTACAACTTGATGAATCTAAACTTTCATCTTTTTCTTTTTCCACACACGCTTTTATTGGAATCTCATCAATAAAAGGCATCGTCACTTTTGGGATAAAGTCATGTAGGACCAGATTTATAGAATTCATCATGTGTGCCATAGAATTCGTCGCTCCTTGTGGTAAAGTACACATGCGTACTAAACCCAAAAGAGTCTTCATCGTTGTTAAAAGTCAAGCTTCAAGCTAAAAATTCGTGGGGAATCTTTTATGGACATGTGGAGCAATCAAAGGAAGCCAAAAGCCACGAGATTCCATCAAGAAAAGTCACTCAACCACTCCCCAAGTCATCTCAACTAATTCCTCCAAGTTAGGAGGCTGATTTGGAAAGGTAGTTCCTAGATTTTAGGGGCACACCTCTCACTATAAAAGGAGCATGTATCCCGACTTCTTTTGGGCCATCTTCTTGGAGTTTTAGCTCATGTAAAGTGAGCACTAAGTGCTGGAGTTGTGATAAGCAAGCCCCTTGCTTAAGCAACCCCCTTGCTTGCTTGTTTGTTTTCTTTTAGTAGGCATATCTATGTGTGTGCGCAGGCAGTGTTGCAACTCTCTACCCCTGAGTTGTTAGCATTGGTTCTCCCTCATATGGTATCCATTTGATGTAATTCGTGTCTCATTGGATAGCTATAAGAGTCTATTTTATGCTTATCAATTCTCTGGAGCATTCTCTGAGTAAGCTGGGAGCAACATTCATTTTAGTGAAGTTGTGTGATTGATATCTCTCTCTTTGTGTAGGCTCTGTTGGAAATATTTTGCTCTCTGTTGTAAGGGCTGGTTCTCCTTCTCTATGTATCCATTTGCTATGATTTTGGTGTCATTGGGTAGCTATTAGAGTCTTCTAAAGTTGACTTAAGTTTGAGATTCATTCTCTGTATAATCTCTGAGAAAAGTTTGCTGGAGTGAAGTGAGGTCTCTGCTTGACTAGCAGTTGTGAGCATTCAACTAGCTCATGTTGTAGACATTGTTTCTCTTTGTGTAAGCATCCATTTCAAGTGAAATTTGTTTTGTTGGAAAGCCCTTGGTGTCTACTACAGGTCTACAAAAGCTCACTGGAGTTCTCTGCATAAGCTCTGAGTAAGAGCATTTATTGTGTGCAGAGGTCAAAGAAGGATACCTGTGGAGGTCATTCGCGCTTCATCGTTGCTTAGGGGTTGAGATACTTCCCCCATCAGTGGTATCAGAGCATTTGGGCATCTTGGAGGTATCACATACAAGCAAGAAGACCTCTTGGAGTTGGTGGTTGAAGAGTTGCATCAACAAAAGCTTCTTGGAGGTAGCTCACATCAAGGGGGAGCTATTCTACTCAAATTTGCAAGAGCACAAGGTGTCCATCTAAGGAAAGCTTTGGATTGAGGTAACCTCAGAGCCTCATTTTCATTTTACACACATTGGAGCATTAGCCAAGGGCTAGGTCAAGTATCAAAGACTAGATATGGGAGACTTCAACACTCAAATTGAAAAGCTAGACAAAGGTAACTATCAACCATGGAGATTTAGGGTCTCCAACTATCTTATGGGCAAGGGCCTTTGGGGGTTGATTAGTGGAAGTGAACCAAGACCTAGGTTGGATGAGAATCCAACCAATGACCAGAGAAGGGCCTTTAGGGAATGGAATGAAAGAGACAAGAGGGTTATCTTTATTCTTTCCCAACACATTAGCAATAGCATGATCGGCCATATCCAAGACCTGGATTCAAGCATGAAGGTATGGGAGACACTTGAAAGGCTTTATTCAACAAGCACCAAAGCAAGGAAGATCCAACTCAAGAATGAGCTCAACAACCTTAGGAAGAGCTCAGGGAGTAGCATAAATGACTACATACTTAAGGTCAAGGAGTTATCAGATGCATTGGGATCCATTGGAAGCCACGTAGACGATGACGATCTTGTGGCTTATACTCTCAATGGTTTGAGAGATGATGAGAAGTGGAAACCCTTTACCACTTCAGTTTATGTAAGGGATAATCTTCCCGATTTTGAGCAATTGGTTGCTCTCATGGTCACCGAAGAAATGAACATAGGTGGAAGTTCAACTAAAAGCAAAGATGCACAAGTTTTCTATGCAGGTAATCAAAGGGGCAAAGGAAGACAAGGACAAGGAAGGGGCAAAGGAAGGTTTGGAGGAAGGCAAGGCCACTCAAGAAATCAAGGACATGACCAAGGCACCTCATCACAAAGAGGGAGAGGAAGATCAAGAGGAAGAGGAGGACGACATCAACAAAACAGGAATCAAGATGGCGAAGGATGTTACATATGTGGCAAGTTTGGCCACTATGCTAGAGATTGCTACCAAGGAGGAAACCAAAGGAACTATAATCAAGGTTCTTCATACAAAGGCCAAGGTAATTATGCTTCTACAAGTTCAGAAAATGACAATCTCTTGATGATGCACATGAATGGGAATTCAAGCAAAGTAGATAACACTTGGTATATTGATAGTGGATGTAGCAACCATATGAGTTGCAATGCTTCTTGGTTTACTAATCTACATGTTCCCAAAGGTAAAGGACATGTAGAAACAGGTGATGATACAGCCCATGAGATCTCCCATGTTGGAGATGTAGCTTTGGATGACAAGGAGGAAGGAAGATGTCTCAAGGATGTCTTGCATGTACCTACCATCACAAAGAACTTGGTGTCCGTTGGGCAAATGGTTGAAAGAGGCTATCAAGTAAGGTTCAACAAAGGTGGATGCTTTGTGGAGAACCCTAAGCAAGGTTACAAGGTCATAGCAAGAGGAAAGAAGCAAGGGAGACTCTTCACTTTGGAGGTAAATTCTCATTCTACTCAACATGTCTACTTCACATATGGAAACAAGAGGATTTCGGAGTTGGACTTGTGGCACAAGAGGATAGGTCACATCAACATACAAAGAATGAAGGAAATGCAATTCAAGAGGCTGGTTGAAGGTCTTCCCAACTTCCAAGGACAAGGTATGAAGCATTTATGTGAATCTTGTCAACTAGGGAAGCAAGCGAGACTTCCATTCAAGAAGAGTGGCTACATAAGCCAACATCCATTGGAGTTGATACATACAGATGTGTGGGGGCCAACGAAAGAGCAATCCATTGGAGGTAACAAGTACTTTGTCACTTTTATAGATGATTGCACAAGGATGGTTTGGGTTTATTTCATCAAAAACAAATCAGATGTGTTTACATGTTTCAAAGCATTCAAGGCAATGGTAGAGAAGGAAACAGGTACATATATCAAGAAGCTAAGGTCCGATGGAGGGGGAGAATATTTCTCAAATGAGTTTTCTGATTTTTTAATGGATCAAGGCATCAAGAGGCAAGTAACATGCAGGTACACACCCCAACAAAATGGAGTAGTAGAGAGAAAGAATAGATACATTGCCGAGATCGCTAGAGCAATGCTTAATGAGATGAATGTACCTAACATGTTTTGGAGTGATGCAGCAAATACCGCCGTGTATCTAATGAATAGGGCTCCTACCTCAGGGATCCATGGCTTGACACCATATCAAGCCTATTATGGTAAGAAACCTGATCTTTCCCACTTGAAGATATTTGGATGTACTTGTTATGTACATGTGCCAAGTGAATTGAGGCACAAGCTACAACCAAAGGCAGAAAAGTGTGTGTTTCTAGGATATTCAAATGATCATAAAGGTTACAGGTGCTTCAACCCAAATACAAAGGACTTGAGGATATCAAGGGATGTAGCATTTGATGAGCTACTCCCTTGGTATAAGAAGTATGATTGTATGCAGGACTATGAAGAAGAAAAGCATGGACATGATGAAGAACAAATCGACCTAGAGCTAAGCGGCCCAAGGTGTTCCATCAATGAAGATAGTTCAAGCATGAACTCACCATGGAGGGGGAGATCTTCATCAAGCTATGAAGCACAATCAATCAACAAAGGCAAAGCAACATTGGTGGAGTTGGATGAAGAAGGTAATGAAGTTGAAGATGATGAAGGACACATGATGGAGAAAGAAGCCACGTCAAAGAAAGAGATCAAGTTCCCAAGGCAAAGGAGGTTTATTCCTCCAAAAGGTGAAGAAAGGAAGTCTTCTAGAGTTAAGTATCCAACTCAAAGGTTTACTTATGATTCATACATGGCAACACATTATGCATATATGAACAAAGTAGTAGAAGATCATGAGCCCGATTGCTATGAAGATGCAAGCAGGTACACCGAATGGAAAGAGGCAATGCAAGAAGAGATCGACGCACTTGAGGAAAATCAAACATGGACTCTAGTGCCCAAGAAGGAGAACATGAAGGTAATAGGTAATAAGTGGGTGTATAAAGTAAAGAGGAATTCAGATGGATCTATTTCTAGGTTCAAAGCAAGATTGGTGGCCAAGGGTTTTGCACAAACCTATGGAGTGGACTTTGAAGAGACATTCAGCCCCGTGGCAAAGATGAGCACCATTAGGACACTCATTGCAATGGCTGCTAGCAAAGGATGGAAGCTCTTCCAATTGGATATCAAGAATGCCTTTCTCAATGGAGACTTGGAAGAAGAGGTATACATGGAGCAACCACTAGGTTTTGTTCATAAAGAGTTTCCACATCATGTTTGTAGGTTGAAGAAGGCACTTTATGGCCTAAAGCAAGCTCCAAGGGCTTGGAACCAAAGATTGGTGGACTATTTGATCAAATGTGGTTACAATCAATGCAAGGCGGATCCATCTCTCTTCATCAAACAAAGAGGAGAACTTGTGGTCTACATGTGTGTGTATGTAGATGATCTTATCATTACAGGTAATGATACAAAGGGCATTGAGGAGATCAAGGCAAAGCTTGGAAAGGAGTTTAGGATCTCTGATCTTGGAGATCTTAGGTATTTTCTTGGCATTGAAGTTGTATACAAAGAAGAAGGTATTATGCTCATACAAAGGAAGTATATTCTAGACCTACTTGAGAGGTTTGGGATGCTACATTGCAAGCCTATTTCAAATCCCATGGAAGTTAATGTAAAGCTAAGCTCCATTGATGGAGAGCCATTAGAGGATGTAACTTTGTATCGATCTATTGTAGGCTCTTTCAATTATGCCACAATAACCAGGCCTGACATAGCATATGGAGTTGGAGTGTTATCACAATTTATGCATAGTCCAAGGACTACACACTTGCAAGCTGCAAGAAGAATGTTGCGATATCTCAAAGCCACTATAAATGAAGGATTGTTCTACTCATTTGATGATGATATGCAGGTCAAAGCTTATTCCGATGCCGATTGGGCTGGTTCGAAGGAAGATAGAAGGAGTACAAGTGGTTACCTAGTCATGCTAGGTAGCAAGATCATCTCATGGATTTCAAAGAAGCAACCCACGGTGGCATTATCTTCCACCGAGGCTGAGTATAGAGCTTTGGCTCAAGTCACATGTGAGCTAATGTGGATTAAGAAGTTATTTATGGAGCTTAATTTGCAGGTTGACACATATCCAATTTTTTGTGACAACATGAGTAGCATTCATCTAGCATCGAACCCTGTCTATCATGCTAGAACCAAGCATATTGAAGTGCACTATCACTTCATAAGGGAAAAGGTGATATCCAAGGAAGTTTCAGTACATCATATTGGTACTAAGGACCAAGTTGCGGACATGTTTACAAAGGCTTTGGATGGGATGAAGATTTCAAAATTCAAGCAATGCATCAACATGAAGGAGCTTGGATGAGGATGAAGAATTGAAGCTTGAGGGGGAGTGTTAAAAGTCAAGCTTCAAGCTAAAAATTCGTGGGGAATCTTTTATGGACATGTGGAGCAATCAAAGGAAGCCAAAAGCCACGAGATTCCATCAAGAAAAGTCACTCAACCACTCCCCAAGTCATCTCAACTAATTCCTCCAAGTTAGGAGGCTGATTTGGAAAGGTAGTTCCTAGATTTTAGGGGCACACCTCTCACTATAAAAGGAGCATGTATCCCGACTTCTTTTGGGCCATCTTCTTGGAGTTTTAGCTCATGTAAAGTGAGCACTAAGTGCTGGAGTTGTGATAAGCAAGCCCCTTGCTTAAGCAACCCCCTTGCTTGCTTGTTTGTTTTCTTTTAGTAGGCATATCTATGTGTGTGCGCAGGCAGTGTTGCAACTCTCTACCCCTGAGTTGTTAGCATTGGTTCTCCCTCATATGGTATCCATTTGATGTAATTCGTGTCTCATTGGATAGCTATAAGAGTCTATTTTATGCTTATCAATTCTCTGGAGCATTCTCTGAGTAAGCTGGGAGCAACATTCATTTTAGTGAAGTTGTGTGATTGATATCTCTCTCTTTGTGTAGGCTCTGTTGGAAATATTTTGCTCTCTGTTGTAAGGGCTGGTTCTCCTTCTCTATGTATCCATTTGCTATGATTTTGGTGTCATTGGGTAGCTATTAGAGTCTTCTAAAGTTGACTTAAGTTTGAGATTCATTCTCTGTATAATCTCTGAGAAACGTTTGCTGGAGTGAAGTGAGGTCTCTGCTTGACTAGCAGTTGTGAGCATTCAACTAGCTCATGTTGTAGACATTGTTTCTCTTTGTGTAAGCATCCATTTCAAGTGAAATTTGTTTTGTTGGAAAGCCCTTGGTGTCTACTACAGGTCTACAAAAGCTCACTGGAGTTCTCTGCATAAGCTCTGAGTAAGAGCATTTATTGTGTGCAGAGGTCAAAGAAGGATACCTGTGGAGGTCATTCGCGCTTCATCGTTGCTTAGGGGTTGAGATACTTCCCCCATCAATCGTGGTCACATCTTGACTCTCAATAGCTAATTGAAATTGATCATACCTTGAATACAGGTCTCCCATTGAATAGATGGAATGTCCGGCAAATGACTCGACAAACTCATCTACAATGGGACCTGTTCCTACATTCCTAATAGTGACTTTATTTACTCGTTGCAAATCCTGAATAAAGCATATCTTCCCGTTCTTTTTTGGTACCATGAACCACCTTTTAGAATATGGTGCTAAGGATGGTTCCAAGATTCTCATGGAAATCTTCTCCTTTAACAGTCTCATTAGCTCAGGTAAATGATCCTTTGGGACTGGAATCGGATGAAGATTCCAAGGAATGTGAGGTATAGTGAAAATAATCATCGGAGCTACTAACTTTGGGTCTACGCAACCTATCTTGTGTGGGAATAAAGAAAATGCTTTACCATGAGGAACAATCATGTTGGTAAACTGATCTTTTTCAATTTATGAAAGAAATTCATCACCCAATTTAATATATTTCTTACTCTCCTCTATAAACATATGACCTATCTTAGATAGATCTCTAAGTATAGGATCATCTGATACTCGCCGAAATATATCATGACTTTCTTTGGGTAAGGGTTGAGCTACAGGCTTTATTTTCTTTTCTATAGTTTTATATTTAGTTTCTATGCTAACTTCATGATCTAGAATGAATTCACTAATAATCTCATATTCTTGAATAGAGTTAAGAATAATCAGATTTGATTCTAAATTTTCTTGAGAAATACTTTCTAGCTCTTCTAATAAAGTAGAGCTTTTTGATAGTTCAATTATACACTCAATTTTCTCGTCACTTGAAATTAATCCTAATTTTCTAAAATATTTTTCTTTTTGTTTTCTAAATATTTTTGTCAGGTTTTCCTTAGTGATATAATGTAAACTATTCGTAGGAGTATAAACTAAATAATCTTTGAATTTATGTTCATCGATAGGTGAGACATCAAAATAATTTCCACTATTGTCCCGCTCAATAGTGGAGTCTGGCAGAAATTTTGATCATAATATGCCCCATATTCTCTTATAGCCAGTGGATCATCACATACATGACTGATCGAGTCAATGGGACTTCTTCTTAAGTTTGTTCTATTTCTAGTGTGATTTGAGCATACTGTCATAACTTGCAAAGAATCCATCCCTGATTTGGATCGAATTCTTGCATAAGCTGACACGTCATTCATTGCTTTTGTTTCCATTCTCATCTCAGCTATAAACAACTATCTGAGAATTACTTCATACGAACAATTATCTTGAACGAAGAAGTGAAACTCTTCTCCAATGCCACCTATCATTATAGGAACATTCCCACATGCACCCAATAAAATGCCAGAGCCATTGTCGGCTGTTCTCATCCTCCATCCGTGCTCTCTGTCGATTGGCCATCTAAAATTGTCAAAACATTTCTTTGAAATAACGTTTATCTCTGACCCCGAGTCAATGAGAGCCAGAGCTAAATAGGAATCCTTCTCATCTCCAATTCTTATTTTCACTTCTGGTGTGCCTCGTGCCTAGAAGGTAGTATTGAATTTACTTTCACTCTTTAACATCTCTTCATTAGGTTGTATGGATCCTAAAAAAATTATATTTACAGTTCCTGTTGTAAATTCTTCATCGTCTTCATAATCACTCTCTCTTAGTGCGACTCCATCATTCATAGCTAGAGTTTCTTTTGCCACATCTTGCATATCCTCGTCTTGTGGCAATGGAAAACGTCTCCTTCTAACCACTCGAAAAAAACTGTCCTTGAACTCTGGTTTCGCTATGGAAAACACTTGTTCAAGAGACATTGTTACTTGACTTTTTAGAAGAATATTATTTAAGATTTCCCTAGCATCATTTTTCTTCTTGAGCTCCGAAATCATTATAGCACGTGGAGCTCTTCTACCCTTCTTTTTCCCTTTCTCTTCATTTTGTTTTTTATCCTCTTTATTTTCAGTTTTAGGGTTTTCTTTTTTAGATTTCTTATGTTCCTCTTGTGATTGAATATTTTCATCTGTTGGCTTTTTTCCTTCCTTTATCATCTTTCTTTTCTTCTCTTGAGATAAATGTGTATCCTCAAATTGCACTTTTTTTATCAGTTTTCTTTTCGTCCTCTCTTGTCTGTCTCCTAGTCACCCTCCTATCTCCTTCTTCTACATCATCCTGCATATCATCACGTCTCCATTTTTCCTCAACATTAGTAATGTGAGAATAAATAGAGGCTTGATCGGAGATTTCCATGCGGTTTAACACATTATCGCGTCTCTAGCCCTTACCAGTGCCTCTATTGAATAAGGATTTTGGCTAGGCGTAGAAAGAGGCCTATCATCCGCTGGCTCTAGTCTAGCAGCCGACGTACTGGCAGTTGCATTAGAGACTGTTAAGTTTTCAAATAGCTTTTTTCATTCCTCCTTTTCCCCAATTGATGGATAAAGAAAGACGTGACCTAAAGTCACACAATCTTCTATCAATTTCTACAACTAATTGATTTTCCTTTGCGCTTTTTAATTCATCACATGCAAACATTGCGTGCTCCTGACTATCACACCATACACATCGCTTTCCACAAGTCCCTTTTCTCTCAGTATATCTTTGAAAGGGTGCTTGAGCAGCAAACAGTGGAGCTGGCTGCAAGACTGGCTGAGGAGGAATGTACTGAGGCATAATTGGTTGTATGGGTGGTGCTTGCCCTACACCACTACTACTAGCCCCAGGATCATTAAAGCTCATAGAGTAAACCTTGTTATTCAATTGGGCTACCTCTTTTGAAAGATATCCTTGCATGTTCATGACATTCTCCATCTGCTTACATACAATATCTAGTTGAAATTCTATCAAAGCTTTAGTGGCAATTGAATTGTTAGGAGTAGTTGTAGGCATTGGCATGTCAACTTGCCTTGCAGCAGGAATCTCCCTAGGCTGAGAAGCATTAGGTCCACCATACATTCGCCTTTGGTTCATTTGAGCAATAGCCTCTATCTCCTTTTTAACTTTTTCCCAGTCGTCAGTCAGCCCATACCTTTTTCCTGGCTCCTCTATATGTCTCTCAACCTCAGCCCTATCCTCAGGACTTAGTATCTTATGGAAATATATAATTACATCTAGATTTATTGCATTTCTATCATCTTCGGGAAGTTGAGCTAAACGTCTCATAAACTCACCGTGAAGATGAGTTAAGGACTCATTGCTCTTTACAGAGTTTATCCATCATAAAAATCCTTCTCGACTATGCTGGCTAAAGTCCTCAAGATAGAACATCTTATGTAATTCTTTTCTAAATTCTTCCCAAGGTTTACTGGCGTGCTCTTGTACACTTTCTAGAATTGAACTAGAAACAACTCGGCCAAAAATTTGACTAAAGTAATGTTTAAGCTAGTGAATTTGCTTTTTTCTCGTAAAATGGCTTGGACTGTGCGTGTTCCTTGCTTCTCAATCCTCATATTTTTAAACATCTCCTCCATTTTGCGTTCTTGATAACGTTTTGAATGGAGTAAAAGATCCCTAATAGCAGGTTCTAATTGTTCTCTAAACTACCTAAACCTATCACTAGTTGATAAATCCAGGGATGTTGGCTTTACCTAATCCTAGGTTTTACTATTTCTAGCTTCTTTTCTTAAATATTTTTGTTTTCTTAAACCTAAATTTATACTTATCTCTTTAACTTAATCTTTTGAATTTATAAATAGATTTTTCTTTTACTTTATAAATTTTTAATTTTTTAGAACTTTTTAGAACTTGAATTTTTAAATCTTTTTTAATTCAAAAGGTTTCTCTAATATAGTAAATAAATTTTATAAAATATATTTCCTTGATTTAAATCTTTTGGTTTTTTAACAAAAATTACTATTAATTTCCTTAATAATATTTTCTTTGATTTTGAATAAAACAAGAAAAAAGCAACAACTCTTAATCAAAAGAACCTAAATCTAAAACCCTTTTTATGCTATAAAATTCTTTTTGTGCAATGAAAGAAACAAACAATCTTTCTATTTCCAAAAATAAAATCTTTCTTTTCAGTGCTGTAAAAATAATCTTTTTATAAAACTTTCCTAAGATCTAATATGAAAAGAAACAAAACTATCTTTCCTAAATGAAAAAAATATTTCAATGCTCTTTCAATGCAAGTACGAAAGTGCCTAATTCCTAATGCAAATGAAAACAACCTTCCTTTTTAGTGCTTTGAATAAACTAAAAAAATAAAGGAACTTGGAAAACACCTTACTTGAAGTTTGCTTGATGTAGAAGTTCTAATGTGCACGTGATATACTTTTACAATCTTTTTTTATAGATCCTAAATACAGGACTAAAATTTAATAAGAAAAAAGTCTTCATCTTCTTGAATGTTGATGGGGGGGAGTGAAGTGACGAAGCTCCTCCTGTTAGATATCCTTCTTCCCGTGGACGCGCTCAGGTCATAAGACCAGCCCTCAACACCTAGGGAAAAAATAAGGAGCAAAATCTTCACGTTTAGTTGCAGCTTCTTTCTTCACTTTCCTGCATACAAGAAGAAGATAAAGTAATTGTTTAAAATAAAACTGAAAAATTCAAAGCAAACCCTGAGCACACTATCCTCACGCTGCACGTCGGGTTCACAAAGGTTGTTCGTAGAGGGGTGCGAAGGGAGGCAAACGTTCATCCTATAGATTCACGCTAACCTTACCATGTGACTACACTTAGGGTGTTTCTTAGTATGCTTCGGGTTTTGGATTGAGTTCTTAGTTTATGAGTGATAAAAGCTAGAGGTTTTTAATCTTTTTGAGTTTAATTTAAGAACTAAGATTCTTATGAAAGTATATTCCTAGCGTTTTGATATGCTACAAAAATCAATTCCTCTTCAGTAATTCGATTAGGATTCTCTTCGATAATACAATTTTTAATAATAGCTATTTCATTGTTTTCAGATTCATTTTTCCTATTAGGGATAGGTGGAAATAAGATTTCTTTCTCGTCGGATTCAAGAAAAGCGATAGAACAAAAAGTTTTAAATTTAGATACTCTATAATCGTTAGGTGAAGTGTATAAAGTTTCGGTTACAATAATATCTTTTACTTTTTCTACTTCTTCTATATTATACTTAATTTTGTTAATTTTAGTAATATTATTTTCTAATGGCATAGTTAAAAGTTTATTTAAAATGAAAGAGTTATCTATCTTCTTTTTAACTGGGTTTTTACTAGTGGAAGCAATATTTGTATTCATGAAAAATAGAACTCTACGGGCCTTAAGGAAGTACATTCCTATATCTAGCTAAAGCGTCTAAATAAGAAGGCAAAATTAATTCCTCACTAGTTATTTTATCTTTAACTATATCAACTACTACGTTTTCGTTTTGTTTTCAATTAGTATTTCTTTTTAAGTTGGGTGGAAACAAAACCTCTTTATTCTCAGGTTCTGGTAAAACTATAGAAAGTAAAGGCAAAACCCTAGATACGTAACGATCGTGTTCTATCGTATGTAAAGTCTCATTAACTATTTGGTCTGTAATTATTTCTATTTCTTCACTTTTATTATTAATCGTATTTTCAATAGGTGATGTTAGAAGCGTTCCTATAACAAAAGAGTTATCTAAATCTTTATTATCAGTAACAATTCCGCTTGTTGATGCTAAATGCTTGGACATATGAAAACGGAATATATAGAACTTAATCAAATCATAAAATGAAAGTATGAAAAACTTTAGGATCAATTCTAAAACCTATACAAAAGCTTATAATAAGATCTAATACAATTTCCAGAGAATATTCCTATACAAATTTCTATTTCTAAATATCATAAACTGCTTCAATCTCGTAATCTCGTCCAATTTTCTTCAATACTCATCAAAATCTCTTCGCAATGATTTGCAAGAAGTTCATTAGGAAACATAAGTATGCTTAATTAACATAAAACACTCATTTATTAACCTAAATATGTTTTTATGCACAAGTAAACATGCCTATTTAACTCATGCACACATATACTTCTACTTACATTCATATGCATATGCATTAATTCTAATATGCACATGCACTCACATACAACTCATTCTTTATCACTCATGCATGCATATACTCCTAACATACATGCATATGTAAAACATCTACTTGCATACATGCAAACACCATGCATCATACAACACTTCAACATTTCTCATGCATACATGCATATCATCATATACTCATGCATATCATACACTCATGCCATATGCATACACTCATGCATACATTCATACTAATTAACATGCATACAATCATGTAAACGTTCATCCTCATACTAACATGCATACACTCATGCATACATGCATACTAATATACATGCATACAATCATGTAAACATTCATCCTCATACTAACATGCATACACTCATGCATACATGCATACTAATATACATGCATACAATCATGTAAACATTCATCCTCATACTAACATGCATACACTTATGCATACATGCTACATGCATACAATCATGTAAACATTCATCCTCATACTAACATGCATACACTCATGCATACATGCATACAATCATGTAAACATTCATCCTCGTACTAACATGCATACAAAAATATGCACTTACTAGCATACATAAGCATGCATACTAACATGCATTCATAAATATGCACTTACTAGCATACATAAGCATGCATACTAACATGCATTAACAACTAATATATATGCACTTACTCTCATGCATTTATACATACGTATGCATGCATACATTGCATATGCATATGCATACATGCATCACATGCATGTATACATAAACTCGCATACATGCAAAAGTTAGTCATGCATACATGCATTATTAACCATGCATGCAAATATCTCTAACACACATGCATACATGCATACTAACATGTATACATTCATTCATACAAACATGAACTTGCATTCATGCATCACATATCTTAACATGCACAACATACACACACATCTATATGCATACATGCACATTCATCACTCATGGATATGCATAAACATATATGCTTACCTATTTTAACACATGCATATCTAACTTATGCTCACATGTAAATACATGCATACTATTCTAAATTATAATATCAACACATTCAAACACATTTCTCATGCATAAATTCATGCATACACATGCACTTCATGCATCATTCATACTAACATGCATACATACATATATGCATTCATGTATAACTTATGCATTGATCTTATATGCATATGCACTATCTTACACCACATATGCACATGCACACATGCATACATGCATACACACATGCACACCTAACTTCCTAACTTACATGCACATGCATAAAACTCATGTCATGCATACATGTACTTCTCACTTACATGCATACAATCATGCATACACAACATTCATAAACACATGCATACATATGCATACTACACATGCACACATGCTCATTTACATGCATATGCACATACATAACATGCATGCATATAAAATCAATATATTACCTACTTAAAACTCATACATACTCTCTCTCTCTGTTCCTTTCTCTCTCTCTCTCTCTCTCTTTCTCTCTCTCTCTCGTTCTCTCTCTCTCTCTCTCTCTCTCTCTCTCTCTCTCTTTCTCTCTCTCTCTCTCTCTCTCCCTCTCTCTCTTTCTCTCGTTCTCTCTCTCTCTCTCTCTCTCTCTCTCTCTATCTCTCTCTCTCTCATTCTCTCTCTCTCTCTCTCCCCAAAAATACTTGCGTAGTGCTAATTGATGCATCTCTTTCTATCTATGATCTGACAGGCAGTCACTGTCAAAATCATCAAGACGACAATCTCTCTCTAGTGCTTAGGTGCTCTGCATTGTCTCTCTCTGTCATGCATCTTCGTTGACAGTGTATCGACAGCCATGCTGTGTTCTCTCTCTTCCCGTCTGCAACAGGCATGCTTGGAGCTCTTACTCCATGAAGCTCCCTCTAGCACTCTCGCCTTAGTAGGTGCAATGCTAACAGTCAATCTCCTCCAAACATCTCTGCAGCAAACACGTTCAGGCTTCAACCGTCTCTGCCACGCACCGATGTCAACTTGTGGAAAGAATTTTGATGGTAAAACAATCAGTTCTGTGCATCTATTGAAGGATCCCACAGATGTCTCTCTCTCTCTCTCCAGAAATATACAACTCATTGCACACACACTCTTGCAGCAACCAAGAAGAAGAGGAGGAGACAAAGATTTTCTCTCTCTTCTATGCTCTGCCATCCTTGCATGCGTTCTTATCTGCAAAAATGCTTGGAGCTCTCTTTGTGCTTGCACACTAGGCTCATCAGCGACAACTCTTCTCTACACGAGTTCCTATATCTCAAGAGATCGCGTTCAACAGCTAAAAGGAGGGGGGGGGGGGGGGGGGGAGATCTGCAACACAAGAGGTGGAGGAGGAGGTGATGCATGCAAACACAATCACTCTCTCTCTCCCTCTCTCTCTCGTTCTCTCTCTCTCTCTCTCTCTCTCCCTCTCTCTCTTTTTACAACCATACCTGCAAGAAGTTCATTAGCAGAGAACTCATACATACATATATATATGTATATTCATTTAGAATACACGTGAACATGCATATACAATTAGATAACTCAGCTTAGATTAACTTCACTAGTTAGTTATCATGCATACTAATGTTCACTAACACACACTTAGAGTTAGTCTAGAACTAACTCATACTTCAATATTGTCACGTATATATTTATAATTTACTAATACATAAGCTTATTTATATATATAAAAGCAATACTCACGTTAAACTCTTATAACAATAAATAACTACATTAATTAAATAAAATAATTTATCTATTTAATTAATATTATATCTTTTATTTTAAAAATTAATTACATAGATATTATTTATCTATTTAATTTATTTTACATTTAATTTTTATTATTTATATATATATATATATATATATACATAAATATTAAAATCACCTATAAAAAACAAATAAAACTTGTTAATTATACATGTTTATTTTATTTTAAATAATTTAAGCATAAAAGATAAGGACATATGAACTTAATAAATTAAAATGCACATTTAATATAGATTTAATCATTTACAATAATCCTTTATTACACACATATTAAACCTTATAAATTTAAACACATAGGTATACATAAAACAAATTAACACATATGCACTTAAATGCTCTTTTAAGGACCTCTAATCAATTCATAGATTTATTTGAAACTTCATAAATATACCCATTTGTAGGTAGGTAAACCCCCATAAATACTTAGTCATGGGTGCACACATACATATGCCAATACATACATATGACATAAATCTCCATTCACATTCATATTCATAGGCACATGAACACATACATAATTAAGTGCATTCACATATGTATAGATATACAACCCGATAAACATAGGCACTTATGATCATGAAGGCATATATATATGATTTTATAAACACATAGTAGACATAAAATGAAGAGTTAAAGTAAGGGTCAATTATCCCTTTCATTCTGAATTTATTCTCTTCTTTTTCTTGCATGTACCCAGAGAAAAGGTTAGTCATTTTAAAGCAATGCTTTAAAAAATATGTGAGAGAGATATCAGTTAATCAACTTTGAATCAAATTGTTTTTTATTTTTCCATATGGTAACTCAAGTGAGGGAATCCTTTCGACAGCGGTATGATAGATATGCATCTAATTTGCTATCACGAAAAGTCTACACCAACCATTTTTGCATAGTTTTTGCCTCCTGAATATCAGCTCTATCATCCATAAGTGCATCGTGCAAATATTCATCAGAAATAGAATGATCTACATCATCACATGAATTGTCTAAAGGCTGAGAAGTTGCCTCATCAGGACCAGCACTAGACTCTCCACTTGTAAAAAGAGGCTGCAAAGTATCATACATGTCTTTGGAGCTAACAGATGTCTCCTTCATACATGAAAGTAATGGTTGAATAGCATCTTCCACATAAAAAACATGCTAACCAAAATACGTTTTAGTGCTTGATCATCCAATTTCCTATGATGTTGTTCAGGCACGAATGCATATGCTAGAAAACAAAAAACATGTAGATGAGCAACAGATGTCTTGCAAACATGCCAAGCCTCATATGGAGTGATAGACTACAATGCTTTAGTGGGACACTTGTTAAGTATATATGTTGCACTATGTGGTAAAGCCTGACTCTTGACTTAACACCTCACCATCTCCATGAGTGACCTATTCTTCCATTCAACAAATCCATTCTGTTGAGGTGTATAGGACATTGTATACTGATGTATCCCACGTCTAGCCAAAAATGCATTAAAGTCAGAAGACATATATTCCCCCCCTTGATCAGAACGCAGGGTGCCCATTTTACATGCTGACAGATTTTTAGCCAAAACCAAAAACTATTTGAAGCACATGAACACTTCGGACTTTGCTTTCAATGGATATACCCATGCATGCATGGAAAAATCATCAATGAAAGTCACAAAGTAAAGATAGTTTCCAAAAGAGGGTGTCTGCATAGGACCATAGACATCACTATGAACAAGCTGTAATTTCTGAGTAGCTCGAATTGAACCATCTTTTGAAAAGGCAGAATGCTGCATTTTGCCCAAAATACAACCTTCACAGAAATGTTTTCTGGGTGCCTTAATTTTGGGCAAAGAGGACACTATTTCAGATTTTTGAAGGTGTAGCAAATTAACAAACTTTAGATGAATAAAGTGTACATGCGAAAGATTTGCATCTGACATAGCCTGAGAACCATGTACTACACATGCTGAATCATTCATAGATTTTTCATAGTCTATGAGCTTATAAATCCCATGACATAAAATGACAGAAGCAATAATCATGTCGTGATTTGATAGATCAGGAACTGCACATCTGTCATCAACAAATTTTCACAAACAAGCCAATCTTGGCTAATGCAAAAATTGATAATATATTTTTCTTGATCCGTGGCACAAATAAAGCATTAGATAAACTGAAGGAACTACCATCAATAGTAGTGAGAATGATCTTACCAACTCCCATGATAGGATAAGACAAGTTGGCACATGTGATAGATTTTCCAAGGGTGGTTCAAGGGTAGTTTTGAGTTGATGATGTCATCAATGATATCATCAACTAGAAAGAAGACTTCCGAGTTTCAAATTTCAGAAAATAGACAGTTGATCTTGGGGTTTTGGGACATTCAAAATGTGTTAGAAGCATTAGTTAATCCAAACTTTGAACCAAGCATGAGATATAGAAACTAACATTGAATCTAAGGTTTGGGATGGTTTCCTTTGTGTCCATGACATCACCTCCCCCTCAAGCAACGAGTTCCATGAGAAGCCGCCATGTTCTCTAGCTTTGGTTTCACTGGATTCTTCTTATGGAATTCACAAACCTTTATTTTTGCTCTTTGAATATTTTCTGTAAGTTCCCAAGTATGATCACTAGCATCATACCCCTTCCAATGAATAACATATTTCAATCTTCCCCGGTAGATTCTTGAATCTAAGACATGCTCAACCTCAAATTCTTCGTGATCCTCAATCTTGATAGGTGATGAAGGAATGGGTCTCTCTTGAGCTTCCTTGGGTTCTTCATGCAATAGATCCTTTTCGCTTCTAGTGGTACGTTGTGGTATCTCCAAGATATTTGATTGAGAGCCTTGAGTAAGCACACCTCCTTGATTGAACACGAATACCTTGTCCTTTAGCTTCTTATTATCTTCATAATGTGAATGCTCCATATCAATTGTAATGAATTCTTGGGCTTCAAAGATTCTTGATTCGGACTCTTGAGGAACATTGTCTTAATTATTCAACAGTTCTAGCTCTTGGACTTGGCTTTCTTTGAACAATTGATTCTCATATTGAACTGCCTAATTGATAACATCCTCCATGGTACTTTCTTGAGGCATGGATAGAAAGAGATATTTGACTTCGGGATTGAGGCCACTTCGAAACTGTTTAACGATGTAGGCTTCTTGATATGTACCTCCACAAAATAACATCTTCATATTCAAGGCATAGCTTGAAACTAATCGATCATCTTGTCGTAGCAATCTTTTCATCTCTTGGACATGTTCAATCAAGTCCTTTATGGTAGATTGAATCTCCTTGCATAGGGAATCCATGGTGCCTATTCTTGATGAAGAGAGTCTTTCCAAAATTTCAAGGGAGCACTAGATTATGCTCTCTCACTACACTAGACAAGATTTCGGAAATATACTTCTGATTACAAGAACACCCACGTAGGGAAAATGATAGAAGGATATGTAACTGATACAAGATGTCTCACAACACGGGAGTGATAGGTATGGATAAATACACTAGAGATGATACAGGAGATCCCACAACCTGGGACCATAGGTATGGAACAAGATATCATGATTACAAAAAAATGCCTTCACGAATATGAAGTAGATACAAGAAATTACTTTGAGAGGATCTCATACTATGAGATTATAACAAGACAAGAAAGTATGTCCAAGATACAAGACTAGACAAGACTAGAGCAAGAGACAAGACTAGAACCGGAATTGGAACTTGAAAGTACTTACTTAGCACTCATGACTCCTTGAGCTCCCAAGAGTGGTATTGGCAAGACTAAGAATGAATGTGGCCAACCCCTCCTTATATAGTTTTCTAGGGTCAGTTCAAGGCCACTTACGAGTTGATAATGTCATCGATGATATCATCAACTAGAAACAAGACTTTCAAGTGTCAAAATTCAGCAAATAGACAGTTGATCTTGGAGTTTTGGCAGATTCTGGATGTGTTAGAAGCATTAGTTACCCCAAATTCTGAACCAATCATGAGATATAGAAACTCGCATGGGATCTAAGGTTTGGGATGGTTTCCTTTGTATCCATGAGACTGTCCAACTTATCTTCAATAGCCAACATACAGAATACATCACTACTTTTAGCCATGGGCACTCACTAAAATACCCTTATGTAGAAAAATGATTATATCTGAAAAAGTTGAACAAAACTACCTTGACAAGATCTGCTAGACTTGTAGTAGACTTTGAGACACTTATACTTGTGAACCAAAACTTTTATAGATCTTTGGTACAAAAAGACAAAATAGCCTGCACAAGTGTGGTGATACTGCGTTTGGAGGCCGAAATGTGCTCAGATTGTGATTTCGGCACCACATGTAATATTTAGATAGCTAGGAGCTGAGCCATGTAGGGGAGTTATGAAGACACTCAATGAACACACTAATCCATAGGGGCTCCTATATTTTCAATGAAATTACTAAGCACTTATTAGAACAATTTCTCACAGCGCACAAGAAATCTACTTTCTATGATGGTCGGTCAAAATGATTCCAAAGCCATTTAGTGGGTTTTGAGTGAGGGTATTCGTGTGATCATTGGTGGATGCGTTGGTAGAAAGAGGTAAAAAAAAGTTGTGTCAAACGTTTGAGGAACAAAAAATATGTGATGAGGCTTTGTATCATACAGATTGACTAACTAACATCTCTGTTACTCATTAAGCTTTTGAAACACGAAGAAACTAATGTCTATTAGGACTAACAAAAAGCTTCGGAGGTTAAGATATGACTATTACTTCATGCAGGAGCCATGGAAAAGCTCCAGTTGTGGTGGAGAAGAAATCACAAATACCTTTAGAATGCATCACGACAATCTAAAAGTGCTGTCTCACTAAGTCCGACAAAGAAAACGTTCGTTAATGTGTATATATGTGCTGCATCATGGATCAACGGATGGTTATGCTCGAATGATCCATCTAGCAATAAATTTAAAAGAGGATTAAACGAAACTGTGAGTACGAAAGGCTTGAACTTATTGAACACTCAATATTATTTATAGGTGCTAATACCTCATGTGGAGGGATGGAGATGCATATAGTCTATAACAACGTATGAAGGAGTAAAGACTTGACCATCTCTAGAGCAAAGCTAACATGATAGGTTTTTATGGAAACTTCAGGGAAATCGTATCCACCCACATATACATACCACCCATGTTTCATATCTCCCCCAAAGAGACACATGCAATCCTTCATCATTGAATTGCTATTGACTACAAGCCATACAAGGAAAAAACACTATGAGCTCGTATAGGGCTAGACGTTAAATATAGGGAAATCCAAAATGGTACAACAATTTCTAGACGAAGAACATCTTGGATGGACAAAACTAGCTCAAGAGATGTAAGATCTTGAGGCTTATAAGAGGAAGCAAATAATGACCACTAGGGAGGAAATATTTGGAAAGTAGCTTCATGAGAACACTCGAGAAGTTTCATGAATTAGGAGGGCGAATAATGATGTGACACATGAATAGCTAATTTCTAGATTACCCACCGCTCAACATTAGGGAATTGAGCAATCAATCAGGCATAGTCACAAGCCTTCATGAGGATTTCTAAAAGGAAAGTGAGAGGCATGGAGAGAAACTCAAGAAACAAGAAGAAAAGCTCAACGAAAGAGAAGAAGACTTATTAGTGGAGCTACAATAGCGATGGAAAAAACACAAAAACACAATAAAAAATAGCAAAATTCTAAATGAAGGAACAAGATATCCAACTAAACGGACCTCATGGTTGGTTCCTCATGTGGAAGAGGCTTAGGTGATTCCCAAATATCACAATTAGGTAAAAAATAATGACGAGAACAGTTAAGATCTCAAGGGAAGGAATCTAAAGAAATAGAAAATCTTCAACCAGTATCATTACTGCGAAAAATGAACCCTCATTGGGCCTTTTGAAGTCAAACATGCTTTTGAAATATTCCCTCTAACCCTGTGAAAATGGGCCACTGAACAAAATTACACTTTTTTTTTAACACACTAACTTGAGCATACCTAGTTTGATTTATACAAGAAAGAGAGCATTAGATTCGGCTCTCCAAAGTTTTCCATAGATAGGTCACATGGTATAGGTTTTTGGCACACACAAAACATTGTTCCCCATGACCACCTGTTATGCCTCTTTTTTGACAAAAACTCTGGTTGATTGCAACCCAAGGAGGTTCAATTTTCTCCCTAATTATCCGTCTTCAGATACAAAAATGCAAGGAGATGCAGTGAGGGAAGAGAAAGAACACAATCTTCTAGTGGACATAACACAAGGGACAGATAAACCACTTTAAAACTTGGACATATGTATAAGATTTGTATGCAACGTATGGAGTAAATATATTTAGAGTTTGAAACGGAATTCGATGCATCCAAAAGTATGGGTAGATTAGATCCTACAAGGGCAATCAGTACATGGAATCGGTTACAACCAACGTAATATAGAAACAATATCCCACAAAGGAAATCATTACATTATTAAAATTCCATCTTCATACCATATATGCATGTGATTGTATGTGTCTATATGTGTATGTGTGTGTGTCTATGTGTGTGTATGTATGTGTGTATGTGTGTATGTGTGTGTGTCTATGTGTGTGTATGTATGTGTGAGTTTGAATATGTGTGTGTATGCATGTGTATGTATGTGGGTGTGAGTGTATATGTGTGTATATGTGTGTTTCATATGTTCGTGTATGTATGTATGTGAGTGTATGTGTGTGCATAGGTGTATGTGTGTGTGTGTCTATGTTTGTGTATGTATATATGTGTGTGTATGTGTATGTTTGTGTATGCATGTGTATGTATTGATGTGTATATTAGTGTATGCATGTTTCTATGTATTGATGTGTGTATGTACCTTTGCATGTGTGTGTATGTGTGAATCCTCTCGTGCACACTCTCTCCCTCTTCTTGTGTGTGTGTATTTGGATCTCCTACACGAATGTTCCAATAGAATTTTTTTTTTTTTTTAAACTATGTGTAGGACACTGCATATGCAAAGCTTGTGCATCCCAATCAATTTTCTAGCCTCGCTACTCTTCGAGGCTCATTGATACCGTAGCTACTCAACCCTTTTTTTGTTTCCCATGGTTGATGCAATGCTCACTAGAAATAAGATCACATAACTGACGCTTCCCGCTACGAATTATTGTTGATGCCTCATAGAAAGAAACACCCTTTTTGATACCAATCATTGGAGTTTGAAGGCTGTGAAAACATGCAAACAACATGAGAGAGAAGAAGAAACTTAAATCACAACAGAGTAAGTGCATTACTGAGTGAATCTACAAAGATAAATAGCCCATTAGGATTATAAGTGTTTATCCAAGGCAAAGGAAAAATCTGGTCAAGAGATGCTAAATATGTTAAGACGTCAATACCAATATGTATTACAAAAATAATGGGAAAGTGATAGTGTTGATGTTTATAAACACATATGATTTGATTATCACTAGAATTAAAGAAAATAAGTTTATGGAGTTTTAAAATGTATTGGAAACTAAATTCTCAATGAAAGAATCGTGAGAGGTAAAGACTTCATACTTATGCTATAAGGTAGATGGCTTAAAAGTCTCCATTATATGATTGGAATATTTGATCAATTTGTAATGGATACCTGCATACCAATGAATAAGCCATGATATGAATGTAAAATTTATGGATGATGTGAATTATTGAAATAATTAAAATATGTGCAAAAAGATGGTTTGAAGTTTGATCTATTCAACAATTATTAGAACAAAGTTCGGGTTTATACGTAGCATAATCACTAATGTTATGCATAAACCATGTGGAGCATAGATGGATGGAGGTATATGAATACTACGGTGTGCCGAAACTACATGAAATTCTGGTTTATTGTATGGAAAGGAAATCTCAACCATGTATATTTGGATACTTGGATGCAGAATGGTGTAAAAATTTCAATGCTTAATGGCCAACAAGTGAATATATCTTTTCTTTTGGAATTGCAATTTCCTAATGGAATAGTAAAGAACCATGAATCAAGTAGAAAATACAAAACAATGGCTAAATTACCCAAGTATACATGGATATCCACATTGATGAAAAGCTGCTAAACCACTACGACAGAATCAATAGCATCATGGTAGCAAAAAATATATTATATCATGCGAAATCATAGTTCATAAAAGTGCATAATCGTTTCTTTTTTTTTTTTTATTGAGAAAAAAGTGGTGCAAAGTGACACGGAGCTTATCAATATCAAATACGAGTGCCACTTACAAGTGGCAGATATCTTCACAAAACCTTCACATACAAACAAGTATGTCTAATTTGGAAAACCTTTAATGAGTAGAGAGCTTTAATTCGTATGTAACATTCAGCTCATGTTGTTTTTATTGTACGTGGACAAGAATTTCAGATGTGAGAGATGTCTATCATAAAATATTCCTTGTAACGAAAGGTACTTGTGTGAATTGCAAAGGGACGCATAGTTGCCTTTTAGACCGAGAAAAACTCTCTACCTCTCTCTGTCTCTCTTTGTAGAATGCATAGTGAGATGAACGATAGTTGCAGATTGTACACCCAACAAAGAATACCATGAAACGTGAACCGTATAAAACTCTGTAGAGGAAGAGGCACTCTAGATGGAACCAATCAAACGGTACAGTTATTGAAGCAATCAAGAGAGAGATGTTTAATCCAATCAAACATACCATGGTGTGCACATGCGAAACGTTTTATAAAGAAGCCTTTGTCAACATGAACGAGAACAGTATTCTAAAACTTTCATCGTAGGGGAAGCGTATGGATAAACACAATTGCCTTCAGGTCAATGAAAATCTAAGAAATATTTCATCCATGGACACCTTTTGAAGACTACTAGAGGCTTCGACCATTCCCCTACACTAGAATATGATTCAATGTTTGAATTGAACGACATAATAGTGTTTAAAAAATGAACGTACTCGACAACTACAAGACTTATTCTCAAGTGTTCTTGCTCATAAGCGACTCTATAAGACCTCGATGGCAACGGTGATCATTGAAGTCAAATGCAAACACCTTAGTACATATATTAGACAGAGACACATACATGTACTAAGGTGTTTGCACTTGTCTCTGTCTAATATATGTACTAAGGTATTTGCATTTGACTTCAATGATCACCGTTGCCATCGAGGTCTGATAGATTTGATTATGAGCAAGATTTCTTGAGAATAAGTCTTTGTTGGTGCAATATCCAAGCCTTCACATTTGGATAGAGATTGAGGAAGATATGTGCAACCATTTGATGGATCATATGAACCATAGCTTGTAATTGTTTGATCATTAACCATTGTAAAAGTTGTTTTACTTGAGAGAATCTTGTAATCCACATATCTCGTGGAGCTAGGAGAATAATAAGCTACGAATTTCAAAGAGAGAATGACTCAAACATAGCAGTGAGTTTTAGATGGAGCCAAAAACTTGAATTCAAATTCAAACTTCAAAGAAGACTCTTATAAAAAGAGCATTGTAATCTTGTGGCTATAGGGCCCCGTTTTCTGAGCTTATTGTTGCTCTTTTGTAGAGAATAAGTGGCTTACACCCTAGCTCAATTAGATCACTATCATTGGCCATCATTTCTATGCCAATGATCATATACAACAATGTTTTATAATACAATTAGATCATTGTTTATCTCTGTCTACCTCTCTATTATGACTACTCAGAAGAGTGAGCTTTACATGATCATATGTCAGTGAGTTCTTATTCATTTTGTACGATGTATAGCTTGTTGGAACCCTTGATAGTCTGTTTTATGCTATTCCAATTTCAAATTTCTCGCTTCAGCCAATGTGGAGAAATCTGTGTCGAAGTGCTCTCTAGTCATTCTCTGCTCAACCCTTGAAAACTCAGGGGTAAGCATTCAAATGCTAAATTCATTCCTCAGTGTACGGTTTATCATTTTTGATGATTCCTATTTTAATCATTATCTATCTAAGCTAATTTGATTCCCTCAAAAGGATTTTGATCAATTGCTACTATACTGTGAGCATTGACCAAAAGATCTAGCATGTGTCAAGACCAAAATAGCAAGTTTTTTATCACTAGCTATTTGTGAAGTTATCTATTTTGATTCAATTGTTTGAAGAATCAACTACAAAGTTCATAAGCATTTTTTGGTGTCATTTGCAAGCTAAAAGGGCCTTCAACACAACTCTAAGGTTTGATAGGGCAAATACAAAGCATGTATTAGCAGTACCATATCATTCTCTTAAGGTATCCATCCATCTCTTCCAACAGTGGTATTAGAGCAAGTTAAGGAGAAATGGGAGATGCTTTTCCTTCTTTTATTGACAAATTGCATAGGAATAATTAAGCAGCATGGTCCTTGAGGATGAAGATCTATCTCCAATGAAGGAGTCTCTATGAATACATATCAGGATATGAGGAGATGCCCATTTTCTGAAGCAAAGGACAACCTATAAGAGAGGAGCTTGAAATACTCAACTCATGGTGTGCCGAAGATGCTTTAGCAAGGTCATATCTACTTAACTCTATCTCTGAATTCCTTCTTCCACACATTGGAATTGTAAGACTTCCCAAGATACTTGGGATAGACTATCTTCATATTTCTCTTCCAACACAATAGCTAGAAAAAATCAATTGTGGATTGAGTCTACCACTCAAAGGAAGCAGCCCAAGCAGAATGATTCTATGTGAACAAGGTTAAAGATGTGGCTGATCAATTGGCAAGCATAGGAGAGGAGATTGAAGAAGAGAAAATAGTGAGGCAGATAATCAATGGCATCAAGGTAGATGATAAGTGGGAAGCTTTCACAACTGTTATGGACCTTTACATGGACATGCAAATCCCATACCTTGCCACTCTCATGGGACAATCATTTACTTATGAAGCCGAGCTCAACAAAAATTGAGAACCATCAAGAGGTAACAACTCTTCTACCCTATACATAGATAAAGGAAACTCTAAAGATAAAGGGAAGAGCAAGAAAGTAGAGGATGAAGGTACTACTTCTCAAGCTAACTATGCAAGGAGAGGTAGGAATTCAAGAGGAAGGGGCAGAGGAGGTAAGCAAGGTACAGGGAGACCTTTCAACTCTTCCCCATGCAATATATGTGGATTTTCTAATCACACAGTAGATGAGTGCTATAGAAACTTCAAGAATCAAAGAGGTGGCTACTCATAATCAAGAGGAAAATATACCCATAATCAAAGCTACAACCATGGCTACAACAAGAATTACCACAACAATTATCATGGAGGATACAAATCAAGGAAAGACTTCAACCATTATATAGAAGATGAAGAGGATTCACCTCTCATTATGAACATGACTTCAAAACAAGGTATGAATGATCAGCACATCGTCTATATTGACTCAAGATGTTCAAACCATGAAGCAGGCAATGTAGCTCTTCTTTCTGATCTTGAGGAACCCAAGGGAAAGCACCAAGTGGAAATAGGTGATGACAGCAAGCATTCAATTGTAAAGGTATGAAATGTCAAAACTTCGGATGGGAATAGAAATCTGATGAGCAACATTCTTTATGTGCCCACTATCACTAAGAAGTTGATGAGTGTTCGACAGGTAGAGGAAAAGGGTTTGCATGTTAGGTTCAATAAATATGGAGCTTTTGTGGAGGACCTACAACATGGATTCAAGAGAATTTCCAAGGGAGAGAAAATTGGTAAATTATTTACATTTGAGCTTGACGACACTAGAAACATTGAACTTTATAGTTACAAGGATCAAACATTTTCTGAGTTAGAGATTTGGCATAAACGATTAGGGCACATTGGTAGAGCCTTGAAGGAGATTTGTAGAGATCAATGTGTGCTTGGCATAACTAATGTATCTAAGCAACATATGATCTATAAATGTGGTGTTTGTCAGTTTGGTAAATCACACAAGTTACCTTTTGCAAAGAAAGTCTATATGCATGAGGATTACTTGGAACGTCTCCATAGAGATGTGTGGGGACCAAGCAGGGACCCTTCAATTTCAGGCTCAAGGTACTATGTGTCATTCTTTGATGATTTCAGTAGGTGGACTATCTTATACTTTATGAAACATAAAGATGAAGTGTTGAGTTGCTTCAAGAAGTGTCTTGCACTTGTGGAAAATCAAACAGGAAGAAGTCTAAAGAGGACAAGGTCAGATGGAGGAGGTGAGTACTTCTCGAATGAATTTGATGCATTTTTGCAAGATTAAGGTATCAAAAGGGAGATTACTACAAGGTATACCTCTGAGCAAAATGGGGTAGCAGAGAGGAGAAACAAGTTGATTGTGGAAGCAGCTGGATCAATGCTTAATGAAAGAAAACTGCCTAATTATTTATGGGTAGAAAGTGTATCTACTACCACTTATCTTATCAACAGGTTGCCATCGAGATCACTTGATGGGATGACCCCATATGAAGCATGGCATGGTAGGAGACCATCACTTGATCATTGTAGAATATTTGGATGTGTTGCTTATGTGCATGTTCCATCTCAAATCAAAGGTAAGCTAGAACCTAAGGCAGAGAAGTGCATCTTCATATGGCATGATTTAAATTAGAAAGGATATAGGTTTTATAATCTATCCAACAAAGGATTTATGGTTAGTAGAGATGTTGTGTTTGATGAGAATGACTCTTGGTTTGAAAGTGAATATTACAGGAAGGTCAAGTTGCCATATGACTTGGAAGAAGAATTTCCAAGCCTCACCAAGGAGGATCCAAGCACAATTGAAGATATCAAATCAGATGATTAGGACACCATCAACCTAGAAGAGTTCAAAGCAAAGTAGATTCTTCTCTATTTGTCAAGAGAAGTAATTTAGAAATGATATATTTATGTGTGTATGTTGATGACATCATTCTTATAGGTAGTGATGCCAATGGCATTAGACAAATCAAAAACAAAATGATGCAAGACTTCAAAATCAGTGACCGAAGATTTCTAAAGTATTTTCTTGGACTTGAGTTAGTCTACACCAACTCTGGAATTTATATCACTCAAAGGAAATATGTGCAGGACATGTTGAAGAAGTAACACTTGAAGAAGTACTCATTGAATGCGATTTGCTTGAAGACATTGCATCATATCAACGCATAGTTGGGAGTCTAAACTATGCAACATTAACAAGGATAGATATATCTTATGGAGTAAGTATTCTAAGTCAACTCATGCATAAAGCTAGAGCACCTCACTTGGAAGCTGCTAAAAGGATTTTGAAGTATCTCAAGGGTACTAGAAATCAAGGTCTGCAAATGTTGCTCTATCTTCAATAGAGACTGAATAGAGGGGATTAGCCAATGCTCTATAAGAAGGTATTTGGATTAGATTGCTATATTCAAATTTGGGACTTCATATTCATTCACCTATGATCTTTGGTGACAATACAAGTTCTTTTGCATCTTGTAGCCAACCCTATTTATCATGCAAGAACCAAGCATATAGAAGTCTACTATCACTATGTTAGAGAGAATCTATTGAGCAAGGAGATTCAACTTGCATATGTGTTCACAAACATGCAATGTGCAGATTTGTTAACCAAAGCACTTGATGGTACTAAACTTTGTAGGTTCAAAACTATGATTGGATTGTAGAGCATTCAAGATGACTCATGAACAAGTGCAAGACAAGATGTTTGGTTTGAGGGGGAGTTGTTGGTGCAATATCCAAGACTTCACATTTGGATAGACATTGAAGAAGATATGTGCAACCATTTAATGGGTCATATGAACCATAGCTTGTAATTGTTTGATCATTAACCATTGTAAAAGTTTTTTTACTTGAGAGAATCTTGTAATCCACATATCTCGTGGAGTTAGGAAAAAAATAAGTTACGAGTTTCAAAGAGAGACTGACTCCTCAATCATAGGAGTCACTTTTAGATGGAGTCAAAAACTTGATTTCAAATGCAAACTTCAAAGAAGACTCTTTTAAAAAGAGCTATGTAATCTCACGGCTATAGGGCCCCCTTTTCTGAGCTTATTGTTGATCTTTTGTAGAGATTAAGTGGATTACGCACTTAGATCACTATCATTGGGCATGATTTCTATGCCAATGATCATGCAAAATAGTGTTCCATAATACATTTACATCATTGTTTATCTCTATCTACCTCTATTCTATGACTTTTGAGAATAGTGAACTTTACATGATCATATCTCAGTGAGTTGTTACCCATGTAGCATGGTCGATAGCTTGTTGGAACCAACTCAAAGGCTATTTTATTTAATCCATATTTCAAAGTTTTTGCTTCAGCCAATTGCGAGAAAGATGCATCAAAGTGCTTCTGGTCTTTCTCTGCTAGGTCCCTAAAAAGTCGAGGGTAAGCATTCAATTGCTAAATTGATTCCTTAGTGTACGGTTTATCATTTTTTATGATTCCACTTGTAATACTTAGCTATCTTAGCTAATTGGATTCCCTAAAAAGGATTTTGACCAATTGCTAGTGTCCTATGAGAAATGAGCAAAAGATCTAGCATGTATCAAGACCAAATAGCAAGTTTTTGATCACTAGCTATTTGGGAAGTTTTCTGTTTTGATTCAATTGTCTGAAGAATTAACTCCAAAGTACATAGGCATTTTTTTGGTATCATTCTCAAGCTAAAAGGGCCTACAACACAACTCTGAGGTTTGATAGGGTAGGTACAAAGTAGGTATTAGTAGTACCAACTCATTCTCTTGAGGTATCCATCCATCTCTTCCAACAGTCTTGTGGTCAACGAGTTACGATAACAAGTAATGAACCAATAGAGAGACATAAATAGAGAGAGAGATGTTTGTTTACTTGTCAACGAGTTACGATAACAAGTAATGAACCAATAGAGAGACAAAAATAGAAAGAGAGATGTATGTTTACTGCAAACAAATATACCATGGTTTGTACATGCAAAACGTTTCATAAAGAAGAGTATTTTAAAACGTTCATCGTAGGGAAGCCTATGGAAAAACACAATTGCGTATTCGCACTGATCATCAGTAGAAAATACACTATGATGGATTGAGGTATGGAGAGAGAGAGAGAGAGAGAGAGAGAAGTTTCACAGCCCTTGTATATTTTGGGTACATGTTATTCGCAATGGAAATCGTCAATCTCGCGTTACCACACGCTTTCGATTGACTTTAAAAGCTATGAGATATCCAAAACTTTGTTTGCAAGATGTATTCTCCTAAAACGAGTGGTCATTATAACATTTCAACACCAATGAAAATTTGACCTTCAAAGTCTCAAATCACATGAAAATTCAAGAAAGATGACATCCATGGACACCTCTTCAAGACTACTAGAAGCTTCAACCATTCACCTACACTAGCGAACAATTGAATGTTTGAATTCAATGACATACTAGTGTTTAACACAATGAAGGTACTCTATGACCACAAGACTTATTCTCAAGTGTTCTTTCTCATAAGCCAATCTATGAGAACTCTATGGCAACTATGATCGTTGAAGTCAAATGCAAACACCTTAGTACATATATTAGACATAGACACATACATACATGAAGACAGTGTTATATATATATATATATATATATATATATATATATATATATATATATATATATATATATATATATATATATATATAACTGTGTGTGTATGTGGATGCGAGCATGCATGCATCATGTATGTATGTACACACACACATATATATATATATAACTGTGTGTGTATGTGGATGAGAGCATGCATGCATCATGTATGTATGTACACACACATATATATATATATATATGCAAGTATCATGTATGTATGTATATATATATATATATATATATATATATATATATATATATATATATATATATATATATATATATATATATATATATATATTATTTATCTATTTTTTTTCTCAGCGAAGAAAAATCCACCGCACATGATATCCCTCTGAAAATTCCCTTAAAGTTCTCTCGGAACTTACAAAATTTTGTCAACATATGGTTTGCATGAACTAGATCTTTACAACAAATACATGCTTTAGATGCAATGAGATAATTATTTTCTGTTGGGGGCGACTATACGGAATTGTATTGATTAGAAGATCTTTATTGTAGATGCCTATTTTTCTATAAACTTCTATCCAAGCCGAAGTGATGTTGTGTGCAGTGACAAGCCAAAGGTTCTTTATATATGTGTCATCCGACGTTCTGTATTACAATACAGAGAACCGAAGAGGTTACGAAAGAGCATCAACTGGTCTTCCTTTAGTAGTGAGTTAGCTTATTGCTTATCCTCGGTGTCATGATGTTGAAAGTTAATAGTAACTGAATTTTTATTTTGCTAGATATAGAGCAGGTAATAATAATTTCCATAGAAGGTTCTTAGTTTTAATAATCTATATGACTCGATAGGTTCATATAGATTATCATCAGTCAAGGTGATCAATCTTCTCATGCTTAAGCTACGGCACTAGCTCAATACAAGGAGATCAAAGAGGTCCTCTCTTGGAGGAAGAGTTGCGACACTCATGAAGGCGTTGTGTTCTACATCTCAAGACATGTGGAGGAGTTTGTGCCAGCCAACATACTATAAGTAACAAGTCTATTTCCGTCCTACTTGTTCATTCACTAGTTTATCATCTAGGGATAATGAGAATTCAAGTTTGCTATCAAACAATTCTAAACTCTTCATATATTCCATATTCACACATGCACACACACACTTCATACCTATTAGGCACACAATTTCTTGTATCTACTTGCTATTTCTACTTAGATTAAGATATTTTCAGTTTGTATCGTATATATATATATATATATATATATATATATATATATATATATATATATATATAGCTATTTTCATGTATGTATGTGTCTTTGTCTAATATATGTACTAAGGTGTTTGCATTTGACTTCAACGATCACCGTTGCCATCGAGGTCTGATAGATTCGCTTATGAGCAAGAACACTTGAGAATAAGTATTTGTTGGTGTAATACCCAAGCCTTCACATTTGGCTAGAGATTGAAGAAGATATGGTTAACCATTTGATGGATCATATGAACCATAGCTTGTAATTGTTTGATCATTAACCATTGTAAAAGTTGTTTTACTTGAGAGAATCTTGTAATCCACATATCTCGTGGTGTTAGGAGAATAATAAGTTATGAGTTTCAAAAAGAGAATGAATCCTCAATCATAGGAGGCACTTTTAGATGGAGCCAAAACCTTGAATTCAAATTCAAACTTCATAGAAGACTCCTACAAAAAGAGCATTGTAATCGTGCGGCCATAGGGCCCCCTTTTCTGAGCTTTTTGTTGCGCTTCTGTAGAGACTAAGTGGCTTACATCCTAGCTCACTTAGATCACTATCATTGGGCATCATTTCTATGCCAATGATCATGTACAAGAATGTTCTATAATACATTTACATCATTGTTTATCTCTGTCTACCTCTCTACTATGACTACTGAGAACAGTGAACTTTACATGATCATATCTGTGTGAGTTCTTATTAATTTTGTAGGATCTATGGCTTGTTGGAACCGCTCATATTCTATTTTATGCTATCCAAATTTCAAAGCTTTTGCTTCAGCCAATGTGGAGTAATCTGCGTGGAAGTGCTCTCTAGTCATTTTTTACTTAGTCCCTAAAAAGTCAGGGGTAATCATTCAATTGCTCAATTGATTCCTCAATGTATGGATTATCATTTTTTTATTATTCCAATTGTAATCATTAGCTATCTAAGCTAATTTGATTCCCTCAAAAGGATTTTGATCAATTGCTACTATACTGTGAGGATTGAGCAAAAGATCTAGCAGGTGTCAAGACCAAAATAGCAAGCTTTTGATCACTAGCTATTTGTGAAGTTATTTGTTTTGAATCAATTGTTTAAAGACTCAACTCCAAAGTACATAGGCAACTTTTTGGTGTGATTTGCGAGCTAAAAGGGCCTACAAGACAACTTTGAGGTTTGATAAGGCAGGTACAAAGTAGGTATTGGCAGTACCAACTTATTGTCTTGAGGTATCCATCCATCTCTTCCAAGAGTGGTATCAGAGAAATTTAAGGTAAAATGGGAGATGGTTTATCTTGTTTTATTAACAAATTGGATAGGAATAATTATCCAGCATGGTCCTTGAGGATTAAGTCCTATGTGCAAGGAAGGAGTGCCTATGGATAAATATTAGGAGATAAAGAGATGCCCATTTTCAGAGGCAAAGGACAACCTACAAGAGAGGAGCTTGAAAGACTCAACTCATGGTGTGCCAAAGATGCTCTAACAAGGTCATATCTACTTAACTCTTTCTTTGACTTCGTTCTTCCACACATGAGGAATTGTAAAACTTCCCAAAAGACTTGGGATACACTGTCTTCATATTTCTCTTCCAACACAAGAGCTAGAAAAAATCAATTGTGGATTGAGTTTACTACTCAAAGGAAGTAGCCTAAGCATAATGTTACAGAGTATGTGAAAAAGGTTAAAGATGTGGGCGATCAATTGGCAAGCATGGGAGAGGAGATCGAAGAAGAGCAAATAGTGAGGCATATAATCAATGGCATCAAGGCTGATGATAAATGGGAAGCTTTCACAACTGCTATGGACCTTTACATGAACATGGAAATCCCACACCTTGCCACTCTCGTGCGACAACTCTTTACTCATGAAGCCAAGCTCAACAAAAATGGAGAACCATCAAGAGGTAACAACTCTTCTGTTCTATACATAGATAAATGAAAGTCTAAAGATAAAGGGAAGAGCATGAAAGTAGAGGATGAAGGTACTACTTCTCAAAGTAACTATGCAAAGTGAGGTAGGAATTCAATAGGAAGGGGCAAAGGAGGTAAGCAAGATAGGGGGAGACCTTTCAACTCTTCTCGTACAATATATGTGGATTTTCTAATCACACAACAGATGAGTGTTATAGAAACTTCAAGAATCATAGAGGAAGAGGATTTCAAAGAGGTGGCTACTCAGAATCAAGAGGAAGATTCAACCATAATCAAAGCTACAACCATGGCTACAACTAAAATTATAACAAGAACTATCAAGGAGGATACAAGTCAAGGAAAGACTTCAACAATTATACAGAAGATCAAGAGGATTCACTTCTCATTATGAACATGACCTCCAAACACGGTATGAATGATGAGCACCTCTTCTATATTGACTCAGGATGTTCAAACCATGTAGCAAGCAATGTAGCTCTTCTTTTTTATCTTGAGGAGCCCAAGGGAAAGCACCAAGTGCAGAGAGGTGATGACACCAAACATTTAGTGGCCAAGGTATGAAATGTGAAAACTTCTAATGGGAATAGAAATCTTTTGAGCAGGGTTCTTTATGTATCCACTATCACCAAGAATTTAATGAGTGTTGGACAGATAATGGAAAAGGGTTTACAAGTTAGGTTCAATAAATATGCAGCTTTTGTGGAGCACCCAACATGGATTAAAAAAGAGAACCATACACCGGAATCATTACATAAATGCCAATACACTTACATATACACATAGACATACACACATATACAAATACACACATTAACACATACTTATACACATGCATATGCACATTCACATACATGCACATACACATGGACATGAATGGAGATGCATGCACATGCATATGCATGCTCATGTATATACACATGCATATACCTACACATACACATACACACACACAACATACATATGCACATACATATATATACACACACATACACATAAACATGCACATACGTACACACATATATGCACATACACTTACATATACACATTCACATACATACATATACACACACATACACATGCACATACACACACATATGCATATACACACACTTACACGTACACATGCACATACATACATATACACACACATATACATACACATGCACATACACACATGCACATACACATGCATGTACACTTACACATACACATGCACATACAAATATACACTCATACACATACACATACACATACACATATACACACACGTACACATGCATATATACCTATACATACATATAAACATGTAGATATACCTACACATACGCATGCACATACACACACATACATACACATACACATACATATACAAAAACACATGAACATACACACATATACACACACGTACATGCATATAGACACTCAGACACATACATAGACACACATATGCACACACATACACATGCATATATAGCTACACATACATATACACATGCATATATACATACACACATGCATATACTTATACACATACACATACACATGCACAAACATATGCACATGCACACATATGCACATACATACACGTACACATGCATATGCATAAAGCATATCTACATGCATATATATACACACACAGATACTCATATATACATGCATATAGACACACTTACAGAAATATAGATATATACCTACATGTGCATACACACATTTTATGCACACACTACAACTACATGCACATACATACTTATATACACATAAAAAAATATACAATATGAATGAATTATATAATTAAAGTAATAAAATACATGTTAAATATAAACAGTAATAAGAAAAATTCAAACTAGACTTTTCATGAATTATTACCATAGAAATAATTCCAAACATACCTGGAATGAGAAAATATATAGATCTAAAAAAAATATGTATATAAATGTAAAATATATATCCAATGTAATATATCAATCATCTTGATCGTCATAATCCACATCATCATGTAGGTCCTAATCATCATGATCATCATCATGATCATCCGCATGATCTGATGTATCTGTAGTGGCATCATGGGTATAGGTGTGAGCACTATATGATGATCCAGATCATCCTGGCTGTGTCTAACTCTCCATCTCATCCATATGTACCTCTCTATAATACTCTTGTATTATACATAACAAACATAAATAAATAAATCCTATAAACATAAATAAAAATAAAATAATTATGTGAAATTTAATAAGACGTACAAAAGCATTTGTATGATCTTGCATGTACTCACTCAGATGTCCATATACACAATGTGAAGCAAAATTGATTTAATTTCTCATAGGATACCGACCATAATCCTTTCGTTGCATTGAAACAAAAAAAAAGATTAATGTTTAGTGTTTTAAATAAAATAAAAAATATCCTTTCAATAATACATATACTTACAAATGTAGCTACAAAACCATGATGGCCCCTTTGGCCTAAATGCAACGTATGACCTGCCTCAACTCTCATCTTCACAACATCCTGCATTTATTTAATGAAAGAGAAATACATAGATTAAATGTAAAACATTTATAGAATATATGAGAATTATAATTCATAGTAATATAAACCATTAATTTCTATATGTACTACTGAGGAAATGATTCCTGAATACATAGCTGTCTGCAAAAAAAAAAAAAAAAAAAAAAACCATGTATCATGTGGTATGTTAGGTGCTCTCTTATTTTTTTCTACCATACAATATCATCTATTATTTTAATCTCAAACAAATAAAAGTGTCAGAATAAAAAAAACCTTTAAATTTATAAACATGCATACATAGACAAATACATACACTTACACATACATAATTACACTTACACATATGTACTTACACATACATACACATACCCACAAATATACATACACACATACATATCAAATACATACCCACACATACATATATACACACATACATGCATACACATAAACATATACATACACTCCCAAATACATACATACACTTTTGCATACAAACATATCTCCACATAGATATACATGCATACACATACACATATTGATACACTTACACATATATACATACCCACACATACACATACATACATACACACACATATGTGCATACACATACACATATACATACACTTACACATACATACACTTACACATACATACACTTACACATACATACATATACTTAGACATACATCATACACACACATACATACATACACTTACACATATATAGATACACACACATACACATACCCACACATATAGATACACACATACATACAAAATACATGTACATATACATACACTTACGCATCCATACATACCCACACATACACATACATACATACAAACATACATGCATAATTGTACATATATACATACACTTACACAGACATGCATACATTTACCCATACATTCATACACACACATACACATACCCACACATATACATATGCAAACATACATACTAAATACATCCACACATACATACATCATACATATATAGTTTTTTATGTGTATTTATTTAAAAATGTGTATTTGTGTATATCTAAATATATCTATGTTTAAATGTGTACATGTTAATGTGTGTGTATGTAAATAATCAGATTATTAATATCTAGTACCTTTATTTGCTACACAATCATATTCGAATCAATCAGACCTCCATGGTATAAAGACAATGGATCAAGAAATGATGTTATATTGTCTTCAAGCCAACATCTCATCAATGTCAATTACATCTAGGACCATGCATACCAGCTAACAGAAGGTTCTTCTTGTATCGATACAATACAACTTCTTGAAAGAGGTCTATGGATCTGTGAAATATATCATCTCATATATGAAAAGCACAAAGTAAAGATCAAGTTGAGCCTTGTACCAAGGTTTAAGCATCACGAAGCTTTCTTGGAGAGTGCTGATGATGATAGTGAGATGCCATATGTTGTGCTTCCTAAGAAGATTGGATCACATGTTGGTCATATGAGGAACAACAAAGGGTGCATTAGTGCATTTTGGGAATCATTGAGATTCACAGGAGAAAGGTGGATCAATGTTTTAGAAAATTGAATAGAGGTGAGGAAGAACATGATAGGCCTATTGATATGAAGAAGAAAGAGGTAGAGGAGATTGTACAGTTTGAACAGGAAATAGAGTCATTCCGGGTGCAAGCTAAGAATCTATATGGAGTTAACACATTGAATAGATCGGACAAGATTCAATGAGATTTGATGTTTTCAATACATGTAAATCCTATGCTTGCACCCCCAGTGAGTCTTTTACCCCATCAAGTTGTACAATCTCATCCGCCTCTTTCTTCTTCATTTCAATAGGCATCTCATGCTCCTCACCTCTACTCAATTTCTTAAAGCATTGATGCACCTTTCTCTTGTGAATCTCAATGCTTACCAAAAGTCTTTGATGCACCCATTGTTGTTCCTCGTATGACCCGCCATGTAATCTAGTCCTCTTAGAAAATAGAATGTATGGTATGTGAGTATCATCATCAACACTCTCAAGAGAGCTTCTTGATGCTTAACGCTTGGTACAAGGTTCGCCTTCATCTTTGCCTTGAGCTCTTGATATACGAGATGATACATTTCACAGATCCATAGACCTCCTTCAGGAAGTTGTATTGTATTGATAAAATAAGAACCTTCTGTTGGCTTAAATGCATTGTCCTGGATGTCATTCACCTTGATGAGATGTTGGCATCAAGAAAATAGTATCAAGAGGGACGTGTTCAGAGGAAAGAATTTGACTTGATAAGACAACACCATCAAGAGGGACCTTTTATGGCCAAGTTTTTCTAGAAATCAACTTATGCACCTTATCCTTGGACACTTACGACAAAAGAGATGCAAAATGGTAAAAAACAAAATTTAATTTTTATGATACAGTTTAATATTTTTTTCAAGCACAAAATATTGAATTTTTTCTTTCTTATATTTTGATAGGTTATTTTGAAGGTTGATTGGTTTGAAGCTGAGTATGAAGGTAGTAATTTTCCATTCAAAAGGGATCATTATTGATCGTTAACTTGAATCATTTGAATGGGTATCAGACAATAGGTTCTCCTTTATTCAACTAGAATATAGGTGAATCCCATCAAGAGATGAAAACAAGTTCTTTTAAGTTAGAACACAAAGCTCAAGGGTATGCCTAAAGTTCTATATATAACTTTATTTTGAAGGGTGAAATTTCTCTCATGTGTGTATGTATGTGTGTGTGTAAATATATGTATGCATATTCATGTGTGTTATATGTATACATGTGTTAGTACACACATATGTGTGTTTCATGTGTATGTATGTGTATGCATGTGTGTGATAAATTATTGCGTGTGTTAGTATGCACACATGTATGTATGCATGTGAATTTGTGTGATATATGCTAGTGTGTTTATAATTTTTCATGCATGTATATGTATAAATTTGTGCATGTAGGCATGCATATGCATTTGTGTGCTATATGCGAGTGTGTTTATAATTGTGTATACATGTATACGTATACATGTGTGCATGTAGGCATGTATGTGTGATGTGTATTTATCTAAATATATGTTTTATATATATGTATATGTATATACATGATCTATATATACCTTTATATGTATTATGGCATACATTGCTTCAAGTAGCTATATATAGAGGCATGGCACGACTAGATGGAATGTACTGTATATATACTTCAACCATATGGCAAACACATACATGTACAAGAGTACAAAAAGTGTATGGTTGGAAATACCATACATGCATGTGTGTGGAATACATCAAGAACCCTCTTTCTTAACTTTACTTACTTCTACCCGATTGCTAAGTGAGATAAGGTTTTTTTATTGCACTTTTTTTTCGATGATCAAGTTGATTTATTGTATTATATGTGTCATTTACTAGATTCACGTACATATATATGTGTGTATACACACACACATATATATAGATACATACAGATACAAATAAAAGCAATGCACATTGTGCATTATCACAATGATGTGCCATTACCACACGCTGTCGATTGACTGTAAAACTATGTGATATCTAAAACTCCGTTTGCAAGATGGATGCCATAAGCTGGATGCGATCGTACATCCATGATTTTCATGAAGGTCATGTTGGGGACGTTATTCACATTTCCTATTCCGGCCAAGTCCAGCTTTTGCGAGCTCCTGAGAAGAGTGGTCATTACAATATTTCAACACCAACGAAGATTCACCTTCAATGCCTCAATTCACATCAAGATCCAAGAAAGATGACATCCATGGACACCTTTGAAGACTGCTAGAAGCTTCGACCATTCCCCTACACTAGAGAACGATTCAATATTTGAATTGAATGACATACTAGTGTTTAACACAAAAATGTACTCTATGACCTCAAGACTTCTTCTCAAGTGTTGTTGCTCACAATCGAATATATCAGAAGTCGATGGCAATGATGATCGTTGAAATCAACTGCAAACACCTTAGTACATATATTCGACAAAGACACATACATACATGCAAACATACAGACACAAACTTATATATATATATATATATATATATATATATATATATATATATATATATATATATATATATATATATATATATATATATATATATATATATATATATATATATATATATATATATACGTACATGCACACACACAAACACACACACACACACACACATATATATATATATATATATATATATATATATATATATATATATATATATATATATATATATATATATATATATATATACAGAGAGAGAGCCGAAGAAAATCCACCGGACATTATATATGTCTAAAATTTCCCTTAATGTGATGATTTCTCTAAGAACTTATAGACTTCTATCAATTATGATTTTGCATGAACTAGATCTTTACTATAAATAGATGCTTTAAATGGAATGAAACGTTTATGGTCTTTTGGGGGCTGTTGGTGCAAATGTCCAAGCCTACACATTTGCCTTAGCATGGAAGACTATATGTGGAAGCATTTGATGGTTCATTTGAACCTTAGCTTGTAACATTTGATCATTTACCATTGTAAAAGGTTTGTACCATTTCTCAAATTTAAACTTTAAATCAAACTCTTAAATATGGACTTTGTCAAATCCGGCGAGGTATGGTGCCCCTTTTAGAGCTTAAATCTTAATCATTTGTGGAAGCTAAGTGATTTACATCATAACTCACTTAGATCTTCATCATTTTGCATCATTACATTCCTAATGAGCTTGTACAATCATGATTTATAATACATATACTTCATTGAACATCTCTGTCTACTTCTATGCTATGACTACTCAAAACACTTATCTTTCTCTCATCATATCGTTGTGAATTCTCAATCATTTTGCATGATCTATAGCTTCTTGGAACCCCCTTGAAGTCCACCTTGTGCTGGAAAAATCTCAAGAAATTTGATTCAGCCATCTAGGAGACATCATTGTCTAAGTGCTCACTGGTCATCAGCTAGTTAGTCCTTAAAAAACCTTGGGTAAGATTTGGGTTGCTAAACTTATTTCTTTGAGCATAGTGTATCATTTTAGATGATTCCACTTTCAACAATTAGCTATCTAAGCTAATTAAATTACCTCAAAAGAGATTTCATCAATTTTTATTGTATTGTGAGCACTGAGCAAAAGAACGAGCAGGTGTGTGGATTAAAATAGCAAGTTTTGTGACACTAGTTACTCATGAAGTAGTCTGTTTTGATTCAATTGTTTCAAGCATCAACTCCAAAGTACATAGGTACTTTCTTGGTGTCATTTCCAAGCCAAAAGGGTCTACTATATAAATCTGAAGTATATTAGAGCAGGTACAAAGCAGGTTTTAGCAGTACCACCTCACTTCCTTGAGGTATCCATCCATCTCCTCCAATAGTGGTATTAGAGCAAGTTGAGGTGAAATGGGAGATGGTTTCCCTTCTTTCATTGCTAAATTAGACAGGAATAATTATCTAGCATGGTCCTTTAGGATAAAGACCTATCTACAAGGAAGAAGTCTCTATGGATACATATCACGAGATGAGGAGATGCCCATACTGAGAAGCAAAGGTTAACCTACAAGAGAGTAGCTAGAAAGACTTAACTAATGGTGTGCCAAAGATGCTTTAGCCAAGTCATATTTACTAAACTCTATCTCTCACTTCCTCCTTCCTCATATTAGGAATTGCAAAACTTCCCAAGAGACTTGGGATACTCTATCTTCATACTTTTCTTCCAATACAAGAGCTAGGAGAAATCAATTGTGGATGGATTTTACTACTCAAAGGAAGCAACCTAAGAAAAACGTTTCAGAGTATGTGGCCAAGGTAAAAGATGTGGCAGATAAATTGGCAAGCATAGGAGAGGAGATTGAAGAAGAGAAAATAGTGAGACAAATAATCAATGGCATCAAGGCAGATGATAACTGGGAATCTTTCACAACTGCAATGGATATTTATATGCATATGAACATTCCTGATCTTACCACTCTCATGGGACAACTCTTTACCCATGAAGCCAACTCAACAAAAATGGTGAATCATCAAGAGGTAAAAACTCTTCTACCCTATATACAAATAAAGGAAAGTCTACGGATAAAGGAAAGAGCAAGAAAGTTGAGGATGAAAGTACTACTTCTCTAGCTAACTATGTAGGGAGAGGTAGGAATTCAAGAGGAAGGGGCAGAGGAGGTAAGCAAGGTAGGGGGAGACCCTTCGACTCTTCCCCATGCAATATATGTGGATTGTCTAATCACACAATAGATGAGTGCTATAGGAACTTCAAGAGCCAGAGAGGAAGATGATTTAGAAGAGGTGGCTACTCACAATCCAGAGGAAGATTCAACCATGGCTATCAAGGAGGATAAAAATCAAGAAAAGAATTCAACCACTATACAGAGGATCAAGAGGATTCTGTTCTCATTATGAACAAGACTTCAAAGCAAGGTATGAATGATGAGCACATCTTCTATATTAACTCAGGTTGTTCAAACCATGTAGCAGGCAATGCAACTCTTCTTTCTTATCTTGAAGAGCCCAAGGGAAAACAACAAGTGTAGATAGGTGATGATACCAAGCATTCACTTGTCAAGGTAGGAAATGTCAAAACTTCTGATGGGATTAGGAGTCTGTTGAGCAGAGTTCTTTATGTACCTACTATCACAAAGAATTTGATGAGTGTTGGAAAGATAGTGGAAGAGGGTTTGCAGGTAAGGTTCAATAAATTTGGAGCTTTTACAAAGAAAGGCTATATGCATGAGGATTACTTGGAACTTGTCCACACAGATGTGTGGTGACCAAGCAAGGACCCTTCAATTTCAGGCTCAAGGTACTATGTGTCATTCATTGATGATTTTAGTAGGTGCACTATCTTGTATTTCATGAAACGTAAGGATGAAGTGTTCAATTGTTCCAAGAAGTATCTTGCACTTGTGGAAAATCAAGCAAGAAAAAATTTAAAGAGGATAAGGTCAGGTAGAGGAGGTGAGTAATTCTCCTATGAGTTTGATGCATTTTTGCAGGATAGAGGTATCAACAGGGAGATCACTACTAGATATACTCGTAAGCAAAATGGAGTAGCAAAGAGGAGGAACAGATTAATTGTGGAAACAGCTAGATCTATGCTTAATGAAAAAAGGTTGCCAATTACTTGTGGGCGGAGAGTGTTTCTACTGCCATTTATCTTATTAACAAGTTACCTTCAAAGTCCCTTGATGGGATGACCCCCTATGAGGCATGGCATGGTAGGAGACCATCACTTGAACATTGCAGAATATTTGGCTGTGTTGCTTATGTGCAAGTTCCATCTCAAATCAAAGGTAAGTTAGACCCTCAGGTAGAGAAATGCATCTTCATAGGGTATGATATAAATAAAAAAGGATACAAGTTTTATAATCCATCCAACGAAAGATTTATGGTCAGTAGCGATCTTGTGTTTGATGAGAATGATTCTTGGTTCGAAAGTGAATGCAGGAAGGTCAAATCGCCATATGACTGGAAACTAGAATTTCCAAGTCTCACCAAGGAGGAGGCAAGCACAGTTGAAGACATCAAATCAGATGATGAGCACACCATCAACTTGGAAGAGTTCAAAGCATGGAAATCAAAAGCCAAGGTCAAGATGAAGAGGTTGGAAGACATACCTGAGTCATCCAACCAAGCCATAAGGAGATCAGAAAGAGAGTAAGAAGCCAATCAGATATGGGTATGATACTTCATTAGTCACTAAGTATTCTATTTATCTCGCTAAGGATTCATCACTTCAAGAACCTTCTTCATATGAAGAAGTAAGTATCAACGCAGAATGGAAGGAGGCTATGGATGAAGAAATAGAAGCACTCCAAGAAAATGACAATTGGGAGCTAGTACCCAAGAAAACATCAATGAAGGGAATTGGTTCTTTCTGGAGTTACGAAATCAAAAGGAAATCAAATGGATCGAGAAACAGGTATAAAGGTAGACTTGTGGCTAAGGGCTTTGCACAAACCCAAGTAGTAGATTATGAAGAAACTTTCTCACTTGTGGCTAACATGCCAACCATCATAGTATTGGTAAGTGTAGCTGCATCTAGAAATCCGAATATGTATCAACTAGATGTGAAAAATGCTTTTCTCAATGGGTGGATTTCAGAGGAGGTTTACATGGCTCAACCTCCTCGCTGAAGCTACTGGCTATGAAGACTCAAAAAAGGTAAATCATGTATGCAAATTGAACAAAGGTCTTTATGGCTTGAAGCGGGAACCTAGGGCATGGAACCATAGGTTAACATCCTATCTTCAAGACCAAGGATTCATGATGAGCAAGGCAGATTCTTCTTTGTTTGTCAAGAAGAGTAATTGAAAAATGATATATGTATGTGTATATGTGGATGACATCATTCTTATAGGTAGTGATGCCAATGGCATCAAACAAATCAAACACCAGATGATACAGGAGTTTAAGATCAGTGACCTAGGGTTTCTGGGTAATTGCTTATCTTCGGTGTCATGATGATGTCAAAATTTAATAGTAAATGAAGTTTCATTTTGCTATATATAAAGCAGATAATCATAGTTTCCATAGAGGATTCTTATTTTAATATAGTATAGTTACAATCCAAATTCTTATCACCTAGTAATGCACAAGGTAGAAAAATAGATTCTTGAAATATAAAAGTATAACTTACTGCTAAAGTTCTCAAGTTTTGTTCAGTATGTAGTCTTGCAAGCAATGTCCACAATATGACTCTCATAAGGTTCGAATATCATTGCTAGTCCATAGGGTGTGAGAAATGAGCAGTTCATTCCTTGAGTGGTGCGACGTGGAGTCTACCTAGTGGGAAGGATTAGAAGAATCTCTTTCTTCTCTAGAGAAGATTGTTGATTTTGTGTCTAGTAAATTGGTGAGAGGTAACCAAGTGAATCGGTGCAACAAGTGATCAAAGAACGGTTTAAAAGTTAAGTAGATTCTAGGTATTGAGGAGGGGCATGTACCATAGTGGTTGGGTCTAGGTCCCCTTGAACTTGGAGAAGAGGTGTTGATGCAATTGAAGCCAAGCCCACATACTTGGTTGATTAGCTCATACCCTATTTATTGAACAAAGCATCATATGATCCACCTCTTGTAAAAAGCCCTTCACATTTACCTTTGTAAAAGTGGTAGACATCCATGTGGAGTTACGAAGCTCTAAAATCACCACTCATTTGGTTGTTGAGTGATGAAGGAATCTATCCTATACTTTAGGATTCAACTTTTAGGTAGATCTTTGAATTTGAATTCAAACTTTGGCTCCAAGAACAACTATAAGAAGAGGATCAAAAAGGCCCGCGTGCATCTCGAGCCCATGAGATCATTTTGAGTGGGATTAATTTTGAAGTGAGAGTGTATCTCATAGCTCTCACACATTGAGCAATGTATGATTGCCAATGAAATTGTATTTGTATATGATTTCATACATTTATGACCATTACATTCTCATTTCACTTCTCTACTATAACTCCATCAAAACAATGATCCTCTCAGAGCTTGTACTCTGTGCATGATTGATAATTTTTCATGACTTAAAGCATGGTAAATTCAGCAAAGTGTCTAGTACATGTCTACAAAATTTCATTAGCATTGCTTCATAGGATCGCGAGACATCTTCATCTCTTGAAGATTATCCACCATCTCTTCCAAAACTTCTATCAGACCAACAATAAGCAAGATGGGGGATGGATTTTTATCCTTCATTGACAAATTGGATAGAAACAACTACTGAGCATGGTCACTAAGGATGCGAGCCTACCTTCAAGTGTGAAGTCTATATGGATACATCTCAAGAGATGAAGAAATGCCAATCTTCAGGAGCAAGCATCAACCTACAAGGGAAGAGTAAGAAAGGTTGCCCACATGGTGTGCAAAGGATGCTCTTTCCAGGTCTTATCTACTAAACTTAATTTTAGATTTCGTGTTGCCACATATTAGAAATTGCAAGAGCTCCCAAGAGACTTGGGAAGTAATCTCATCCTACTTATCCTCAAATACAAGAGCTACGAAGAATCAGTTAAATCTAAAGAAAAAACCAAAGAAAGGAGTGGTTGATTATGTAACCAAGAGGAAAGATGTGGTTGACTAGCCTGCAAGCATTGTAGAGGAGATAGAAGGAAAACACATAGTAAGGAAGATCATTAATGGCATCAAAGCTGAGAAGGAACATCATTAATGGCATCAAAGCTGATCACAAGTGGGAGTCATTCATCACAACAATGGACCTCTACATGGATATGCAAATACCTGACCTCAACACCTTGATGGGGCAACGCTTCACCCATGAGCCAAAGCTCAACAAGAATGGTGATAACTCTAGAGGTAACCAGTATTTTTCTCTTTATGGAGATAAGAATAAAGCTAAGGATGAAGGTAAAAGCAAGAAGAATGAAGAAGAGGCTACCTCTCAAGCTAACTATGTGGGAAGAGGAAGAGGTGTTAGAGGAAGGGGTAGAGGAGGAGAGCAAGGGAGGGGGAGATCGTACAATGATTCATCCTCCAACATTTGTGGTCTTACCAACCACACCACATTATTTGACATTGAAGAACCCAAAGGGAATCATGAAGTACAGATAGGTGATGATACTAAACACTCACTCAAGCAAATTGGAAATGTCAAAACATCTAATGGTAGCATGAACCTTTTGAGTAAAGTTCTATATGTGCCAACTATAACCAAAAACCTAATTAGTGTTGGATAGATTGTTGAGAAAGGCTTATAGATGAGATTCACTAAGCATGGAGCATATGTGGAAGACCCTCAACAAGGCTTCAAAAGGATTGCTAAAGGTGACAAGTCTCGTAGATTATTCACATTTGAGATTGAAGACACAAGGAACATAACACTATTCAATTACAGAGATCAAACCATATATGAGCTAGAAATATGGCACAAAAGGCTAGGACATATAGGAGAAAGAACTCTAAAGCAAATATGTAGGGACCAAAGTGTGCCTGGCATTGCCAATGTGACCAAGAAACATATGATATACAAATGTGGACCATAGCAATTTTGCAAAGTTCACATGCAACCATTCAACAGGAAGGTATACATTCATGAAGACTATTTGGAACTTGTACATGTTGATGTGTGGGATCCTAGCAAAGATCCATCAATCTCAGAATTAAGGTACTATGCTTCATTTATTGATGATTATAGTAGATGGACAATCGTTTATTTCATAAAGCATAAGGACGAGGTATTAACATGTTTCAAAGAGTCCTTGGCACTAGTTGAAAACCAAATAGGAAGGAGCCTGAAGAGGATCAGTTTTGATGGAGGTGGTGACTATGTTTCACATGAATTTGATGCATTTCTAGAGGAACAATGCATAAAGAGGGAAGTAACAACAAGGTATACTCGTGAATTGAATGGAGTGGCAAAGAGAAGGAACATGTTAATTGTTGAAACTACTAAGTCTATGTTGAATGAGAAGAAGCTACCTAATCACCTATGGGTAGAGGCTATTTTCACAGCCACTTACTTGGTCAATACACTCCCATCAAAATTCTTGGATGATATGACACCCTATGAAGCATGGAATGGTAGGAGACCCTCATTGGACCATTGCAAAATATTTGGGTGCATTGCTTATGCACACAACCCCTCACAAATCAGAGGAAAGCTTGACCCTAAAGCTGAAAAATGTATATTCATTGGGTATGATCATAACCAAAAGGGCTATAGGTTGTACAATCCCACTAACAAAGCATTTATAGCTAGTAGGTATGTAGTGTTTGATGAACATAATTCATGGTTTGAAGATGATTGAAGGAAAGCCAAGTTATTATACTACTTTGAAAATGATTTTCCCTCACACAAGAAGATCAGCAACTACCAGAAGATATCAACTTAGAGGAGGAAGAGGAGATTGACTTCAAGCCTTGGAAGTCAAGAGGCAAGATCAAACTCAAGCATGTAGAAGACATACCAAAGCTTTCAAATCAAGCACTCAAGAGATCATAAAGAGAAAGTAAAAATCCCATAAGATATGGCTATGATACATCATTAGTCACCAAGCATTCTGTGTATATCACTAAAGACTCTATGGCAGAAGAGCCTAGTTCATTTGAAGAGGCTAGGAAGAAGAAAGAATGGAAAGAAGCCATGTAGCTTGAAGTAGACACACTTCAAGAACAGCATACTTGGGATCTAGTTTCCAAGAAGCCAAGCATGAAGGTAATTGGATCTAGGTGGATATACAAAATAAAAAAGAACTCATATGGTTCTATAAATAGGTACAAGGCAAGGTTAGTGGCAAAGGGATTTGCCCAAACTCATGGAGTGGACTATGAAGAAACCTTTTCACCTGTGGCAAAGATCATAACAATTAGGATTTTGGTAAGTGTTTCCGCTTCTAGAGGTTATGTATGCAAGCTAAGGAAAGCACTCTATGGTCTCAAGCAAGCTCCTAGATCTTGGAACCATTGGCTTGTTACTTATTTGCATGACCAAGGCTTTGTAGCTAGCAAGGCAGATTCTTCTTTATTTGATAAGAAAAACAAAGCAGAAGCTATCTACTTAGGTGTCTATGTAGATGACATCATCATTACAGGGAATGATGCTAATGGCATCAAGTAGGTTAAGGCTCGAGTAATGAAAGACTTTAAAATCAATGAACTTGGTTTATTAGCCTACTTTCTTAGCTTATAGCTTGTGTACACACATTTTGGTATATTTATTACTCAAAGGAAGTATACACATGATATTTTGGTAAATTTCAAGATGGAGAACACTAAAATTATAGGTACTCCCATGGAACTCAATAATAAGCGGAGTTCTCAAGAAGGAGAACTACTTGATGATGTTACAGGTTATCAACAACTTGTGGGAGTTCTTAATTATTCTACTCTAACAAGAGTAGGCATTGCCTATGGAGTAAGCACATTGAGTCAATTTATGCATGCACCAAGGAAGCCTCATATGGAAGCTGCAAAAGGGGGCTTAAGTATCTAACATGTATAATGAATGAGGGGTTGTTCTATCCCTTCACTTCTAACATAGATATAAAGATGTATTCTCATGCAGATTGGGCTGGCTCCAAGGATGATAGGAGGAGCACTTCAGGATACCTATTGTTTGCAGGTTCAAAGCTTATATAATGGTCATCTAAGAAGCAACCAACTATGGCTTTATCTTCCACAGAAGCAGAATATAGAGGTTTGGAAAATGCAACCCAAGAAGCTATGTGGCTTAAGAAATTATATACACATTTGGAGATACACTCTTACACTCCAAAAATCTTTGGAGAAAACACTAGTTCACTTCATTTGGGTGTTAATCTTGTATATCATGCGAGGAATAAGCACATTGAAGTGCACTATCATTATGTAAGGAAGAAATTCCTTAGCAAGGATATTCAACTATCTTATGTCTGAACTCATTTACAATGTGTAGATATCTTCACAAAGTCATTGGATGGAACAAAAATGAATAGATTTAAATTGATGATTTGTTTGCAGAGAAACAAGGAGGAATGAAGACCAAGTATGTTAGGCTTTAGTGGGAGAGGTTGGTGCAATTAAAACCAAGCCCACATACTTGGTTGATTAGCTCTTCACATTTACCTTTGTAAAACAGGTACACATCACGTGGAGTTAGGAAGCTCTAAAATGAGGACTCATTTGGTTGTTGAGTGATGAAGGAATCTATCATATACTTTAGGATTCACCTTTTAGGTAGATCTTTGAATTTGAATTCAAACTTTGGATCCAAGTGCAACTATAGGAAGAGGATCAAAAAGACTCGCATGCATCTCGAGCTCATGAGATCATTTTGAGTGGGATTCATTGTGAAGTGAGAGCTTATCTCATAGCTCATTCACCTCTCACAGATTGAGTAGTGTATGATTGCCAATGACATTGTATTTGTATATGATTGAATACATATATTACCATTACATTCTCATTTCACTTCTCTGCTATAACTCCATCAAAACAGTGATCTTCTAAGAGCTTGTTCTCAGTGCATGATTGATGATTTTTCATGATTTAAAGCATGCTAGATTTAGCATACTGTCTAATACATCTTGAAGATTTAGCATACTGTCTAATTCATGTATGTAGAACAATCAATAGTTAAGAAGTTCATGGCCAAAGAGGTGAAGACAAAGAGGGTACAAAAAAAATACATCTAAAGAGTTCCAATGCAATAAGGAAATCCCCGATTTTTTGCTGAAGATGAGGAAAAATTTTCCATGATGGACATGCATACAGATTGTGTAACCTTCAATCCATTTATTAGAGACTTTAATATGACCTGAACATTCATGTCTAATGTTTTGAAACATGAATTGCACTACTTTATGGAAGTGAAAACCAAAACCGTAAAGGTCATATATTCAAGGAAACCTTGGCCAATGAAGCAATACGATGGTTTTTAGAATTTGATGCAAAGAACTCTACTTTCTATGAAGACGTGAAAGATGCATTTCTAGAAAAATTTTGATGATATCAAATTCTAAGAAAATTCTATTGAATCTCTTAAAATAAAACCTATTCGAAACAACATGGAAAGAATGAGGACTTCTTCGATGGTGGGATATAGAGGTATCCATTATATTACTAGAAACTTTTTATAAGTGAACTAGGATGATATATTTGCATTTACAATAACGATATGTAAAAATTAATGTCTATCAATACATTTTATTTGGGGATGTCTAAAATAGCATCTAGAAAATTCCTCATATTCGTTTAAGAATGGGATGCAATGAATTTGCTTATGGGACTTTTAGTTTTGTTTCTTAGAAAATTCTATTCTTTATTATCTCTATATAACTCAAAACGTACATTGCACATTATCACTCCAATAGGGTAAAAACATATGCTATGGACTTAGAGCACTCGAGTGATATTGATTCTATATGTGTTTACACATTCTAAGAGGCTTCTTAAAGCACACACACACACACATGCATATATACTTAGTACATAGGGGCTAGTTCAATCAGCCATCCATGAGACTTCCCAAAGATACGTCTTCCAATACCATTTTTGAGAAAAGAATGGAACTAGAGGGAAGGAAATTTGATATAGACCTAATTGTTAAGCATTAACAGTAGGATGAGAGGCTTGGAGCCCTCACATCCTACATCAGTCATTTGTCTAAGAGAGGATGTTGGGAAAAGAAGTGTTGGTACAATTACTCCAAGCCTATATGCTTGGCCATTTATCCTAAAGTTCATATGTGCATTCATGTATTAGCACATGAATGATTTCTTGTAAAAGATTAATTTTTACTCCTTGTAAAAGTGCATATGAGGAAACACCTCCAATTACGAGTTCTTTGCAGAATCTTTCCATGGATTGTTTGGTGAGGACTTATACAAAATCAACTCTTAAAACTTTGGGACACTTTAAGGTGAAGATTCAAATTCAAACTTGAGAATCTTGGCTCCAAAAAAAGGTCGTAAAAGAGAACTATCTAGTCCCATGGATATGCAACTAGAAGCGCCTGATTTGAGGAGACATTCAGACGGATTTCATATGGATATTGAGCTCACACTATAGGTCTACCATTGCCCTCACATTGTGCAATCATTCATTGCCAATGTCAATGTAATTTATGTGCATTAATACATATAGTTTTCTCATATCTCATATCTTCAACTATGCCATGTATCACTCACAAAAGTGAACTTCCCTGATCCATTTCTCAGCATATACTTGACCATTTGCAGTGATTTAAGTTGATGTAGATTCATTAGAGTGTCTACTTTCTTACTAATTTGATTGCTTCAACCATTCTTGAGTTAATTGCAAAACATTCTACTCTTGCCTGCATATTGTGAACTCCCAAAAATGTCGGGATGCATCTTAGTTTTGCTAAGCACCATTCTCTGAGCATAGTTTATCATTTCAAACTAAATAAGTTGCAAGCATTAGCTACCCAAGTTATCTAGATATGCCCTAAAAGATTTTGGTCAATTGTTAGCAGAGAAAGAGAAATGTTCATTTCTCTGAACATGTATTGTGACAAAAATAGCAAGTTTTTGGTTCACAATCAAACTCCAACTTATCTATTTTGAACCAATAATTTGGGGATCATCCTTCAAAGTACTTGGATGACTATTTGTGCTTGTTTGAAAGCTCAAGAGGTCTATCTTGTGCTCCTCAACGCAATTTTGGCAGGTGTGAAGCAAGAATTTGCAATACCATCTCATCTCTAGAAGGTGTCCACCCTCTCCTCCAACAGTGGTATCAGAGCAACATCAAGGTAAAATGGGAGATGGATTTCAATCATTCATTGAAAAATTGGAACTACCATCACAATTATGGCCATCGGATCGGAAATATTAAAGCATACGATGGTAACATGATTCTTCTAAGTAGGGTATTGTATGTGCCAACAATAACCAAGAATCTAATCATTGTTGGATAGATTATTGAGAAGGGTCTACAAGTTAGATTCATAAGGCATGGAGCATATGTGGAGGACCCTCAACAAGGCTTTAAGAAGATTGCAAAAGGTGCAAAATCTGATAGACTTTTTACCTTTGAACTTGAAGATACAAGAAATATTGCTCACTTCAACTATAACGATCAAACCCTATCTAAATTCGAGATATGGCATAAGAGACTAGGTCATATAGGTGAACGGACATTGAAGAAAATATGCAGAGATCAAAGTGTGCTTGGCATCCCAAATGTGTCCAAGCAACACATGATTTAAAAAGGTGGAGCATGCCAATTTGGCAAATCACATAGGAAACCATTCAACAAATGGGGATACATGTACGAAGACTACTTGGAGCTTGTACACAAAGATGTGTGGGGTCCCAGTCGAGAGCCATCAATTTGAGGGTCAAGGTATTATGTTTCATTCATAGATGACTATAGTAGGTGGAAAAAACTTTATTTTATGAAGCATTAAGATGAATTCTTCACTTGTTTCAAGACCTATTTGGCATTGGTGGAGAATCAAACAGGTAAAAGTTAGATTTGATGGAGGTGGTGAGTATTTGTCACATGTGTTTGACTCCTTCTTACATGATAGAGGCATAAAGAGAGAGACTATAACAACCTATACCCCTGAATAGAATGGAGTGATAGAGAGAAGAAATAGAATGATAGTAGAAGCTACAAGATCAATGTTGAATGAGAAAAAACTTGCTAGTTATCTATGGGTAGAGGCTATTTCCACAGCCACTTACCTAATCAATAGGCTTTCATCCAAGTCTCTGGATGGGATGATACCTTATGAGGCATGGAATGGTAGGAGACCTTCCTGAGATCATTGTAAAATCTTTGGGGTAGCATTGCTAATGCACACATACCCTCATAAATTAGAGGGAAGCTTGATCCAAAAGTTGAAAGATGCAAATTTATTGGCTATGATCAAAATCAGAAAGGATGTAGGTTATATAATCCCACTAACAAAGGATTATGGGTGGATGTCTGAAGAGGTCTACATGGCTCAACCACGAGAATATGAAGACAAAGACAAACTTGATCATGTATGTAAATTAAGGAAGGCACTGTATGGTTTAAAGAAAGCTCCTAGATCTTGGAACCATAGGCATGTTACATACTTGCAGGACCAAGGTCTTGTTTCAAGCAAGGTAGATTCTTCTTGTTCATTAAGAAGACTAATTTAGAGGTTATTGATCTATGTGTTTATGTGGATGATATTATCATTATAGGGAATGATACCAATGGCATCAAGAAGATTAAAACCCAGATGGAGGAGTTCAAGATCAATGATCTTGGATTGCTTACATATTTTCTTTGCTTAGAGATCATTTATAGAGCTTTTGGGGTTTTCATTACTCACAAAAAAGTACATCAATGACGTGCTAGTTAACTTCCAAGTGGAAAATGCAAAAAATTGCAGGTACACACATGGAATTAAACCACAAACTCAATGCTCATCAAGGAGAGCTGCTTGAAGACATTACAGGTTATCAAAGGCTTGTTGGGAGTCTCAATTATTCAACCTTAAAAGGAGTAGATATATGCTATGGGATGAGTACATTGTGTCAATTCATGCATTTACCAAGAAAACCTCACTTGGAAGCTTCCAAAAGGATCATAAAGTACTTAAAGGGTACCATAAATGAAGGGCTATTTTATCAATTCACATTTGACTTCGATATCAAGCTACACTCTGATGCAGATTGGGCAGGCTCAAAAGATGATAGGAGGAGCACCTCTAGCTACTTATCTTTTGGAAGATCTAAATTAATATTATGGTGATCAAAGAGACAACCAAATCTGGGATTTTCATCAAATGAAGTTGAATATAGGGGCCTAGGAAATGCAACACAAGAGGCAATGTGGTTAAATCTACTCTACTTAGACTTGGGGCTACATACATATACTCCAATGATTTTTGGAGATAATACTAGATGACTACAGTTGGCTTCCAATCCTGTATATCATGCAAGGACTAAACACATTGAAGTGCACTATCATTATGTGAGAGAGAAGCTACTTAGCAAGGACATACAATTGTGTTATGTATCAACAAACTTGCATGTGCATATATGCTAACTAAATCTTTGGATCGATCTAAATTGAATAGGTTCAAGATGAAGATTGGATTACACGCGATCATAGAGAGTTGAAGCTCAAGCATGTTAGGCTTGAGGGGGAGTTGTTGATAAAATTACTCCAAGCCTAAATGCTTGGCCATTTATCCTAAAGTTCGTATGTGCATTTGTGTATTAGCACATGAATGATCTCTTGTAAACGATTACTTTTTACTCCTTGTAAAAGTGCATATGAGGTAAGACCTCCAATTACAAGTTCATAGGAGAATCCTTCCACGAATTATTTGGTCACGACTTATAGATAAAATCAAGTCCCAAAAATTTGGGACACTTTTAGGTACACATTCAATTTCAAACTTGAATCTTGGCTCCAACAAAAAGGCTATAAAAGAGGACTATCTAGTCACGTGGATATACAACCATAAGAGCCCAATTTTAAGAGACATTCAAAGGCACTTGATATGGATACTGAGCTCACACTATAGCTCTACCATTGCCCTCACATTGTGCAATCATTCATTGCCAATGTCAATGTAATTTATGTGCATTAATACATATAGTTTTCTCATATCTCATATCTTCTAGTCTGTCATGTATCGCTCAGAATAGTGAACTTCCCTTATCCATCTCTTAGCCTGTACTTGATCATTTGCATTGATTTAAGTTGGTATAGATTCATTAGATTATCTGCTTTCGTGTTACTTTGATTGGCTCAGCCATTATCGAGTTATGTGCAAAACATTGCACTCTGGTGTGCATACTGTCAACTCCTGAAAATGTCAGGATGCATCTTAGTTTCGCTAGGCATCATTCTCTAAGCATAGTTTATCCTTTCCAATGAAATAACTTAAAAACTTTACCTACACAAGTTATCTAGATATGGCCAAAAGGATTTCAGTCAATTGTTAGCAGAGAAAGAGAACTATTCATTTCTCTGAGCAGGTGTTGTGACCAAAATAGCAAGTTTTTTGGTTCACAATCAAACTCCAACTTATTTTTTTGATCCAATGATTTGAGGATCATCTTTCAAAGTACTTGGGTGATTATTTGTGTTTGTTGGAAAGCTCAAGAGGTCTACATTGCACTCCACAACTCAATTTTGGTAGGTGTGAAGTACGAATTTGCAGTACCATCTCATCTGTGGAAGGTGTCCACCATCTCCTCCAAGAAGAAGGATGGAGAATACTCTCTACTAGATTGTAATAGATATTTAAAGAGTTCACTTTTTATGTTGCTATTTTATTTATCCACTTTTCAGATTTCGAGTTGATTGTCTTCTTCTATGTGCATGTTTATCTCTGAGACTCTTGCTTTCTTAAAAGGATTGGTACCAATGTGATTCTATCCTTTATTCAATACAATATATGACTAAGGAACGTGAATGTTGGAGCATAATGGCTTGTCAATATGAGATCATGGATCACACTAAGGCTCATAATTTAGGGAATGAAGTGAGAAATGAGAATCAACACGTGTTGATGAACTATGGATACTACAAAGTGGATGATCTTGCCATATGACCGTTCAAAAGGGCTCATATAGTTAATCGCTTTATCCATTTGTTGAAATGTTAAAGCTTTCTTACGTCTAAACGCTTTTCAACCACCAAATCATTCAAAATGTTGTTTATCTTATTTCGATTTCATGCTCTTATATTGGTTATAAAATATGGCCTACGATTCATGGTATTTGCTATCGTCTTGTTCTATTATGAGAATAAAAGCACTTATCCAAGTAAAAAAAATTAGATATTCAGCTTTCATTTTGCGTCTTCCATGCACAAACAAGATCCCAACTAGGATTAATCAACACTGGATATTACATTTCTATAGGAGCTAATTTAGATGTTCATCGCTTTAAATGTTACCAAAAGCTCATAAAAATTAAAAAACATTGCGACGATTTTTAACTTCTATCGCAAGTAGTTTTCACTTACTGAAGAAAACATTATGAGTCTATGCTGTTTGCTTCATAGCTTAATTATGCTAAATGTACATATTGGATCCATTGAAATTGACAACACGTATTTTTCTTTTATTATCATTCTTTTAAGATTCCCAAAAAAATAAAGATAATATGAAAGCTGTTGAGAACAAAAATAATCTGTTAGTTTTCCTGTTTGTGAACTCTATCCAATACGGATACCTTTCTTACTTGAAGATCTAGCATTAGAATTTTTTACTTGAATTCTGATGTCGTAATACAACTGAAGGTGCTGTCCTACACATGTTTCTGATGTGGTCAAACATTTTTTTAGGTTTTTTTTTTTTTTTTTTTTAAGACTGAAAAGATGTTATATCGGTATCAACCATTTATGAGTAATTGCAGACATTATTATCATATGTGACTTCTCATTTGTGCTACAGATGTCAAGGGAATGAATTATTTGGCATTTATTTGGCACCCTTGAGGGAGGCTTCATGGCTTAAAACGAAATGAAATGCACAGAAGTTCATGCAAATATCTTATGATGATTCATCCATGTCCTATGCTACATTCATCTTTAAGTCACATAGTCCGAGCCCGCGTAGCCTAGTGGCTGACGCCTTGAAGCTGTAGGAGGATGTCCTGAGTTCAAGTCCTGGCTGGACATGTCCATGAGTCTTTCATGAGGGGTGCCTCTACCTTAAAAGGTTGGGTGTGTGAGTGTGTATTTCCAATTCATTGTACTCTCAAAACAAAAAAAGATTCAAGTCACATGTTTATTGTACTTGAACTCTTGAAACGCCTTGAAAGCTACTGCATTGAAAAATCATTCACTATCTGAAGTGTGAGGAAAACACGGACACTACATGGACGATCATTCAGACTAGATGTTCAACGTGCACCACTGTTGCTTGAAAGAAAATCTGTCTTACCACAAAGTCCAAAATCATCAATTTTCATTGAACTTACTGCTTTACCATTACTGTTTTTTCAAACTAGGTATATTGATCACATGAAAGACGGATATAAGTTCTAGTGCATTGCTCCTGAGAAGAGAGTTGCTTGTACTCGAAAATGGATGAAGGCTATGAGTATAGAAGGTAGTTATCTGAATGATTGTCCCACGCTTTCCATATTCTAGAAGAAAAATCTAAAATTCAATGAATATGAATTACGATCATGCGAGAATCTGAAATGGACTGTGAATCTTTCCGTTCAAATCTAAAGATGATAGACTTTGCATCAGAAGAATGGTTTTCTGATACAATGCAGAGTTTGTTTCCAGAAGTAATGAAAGACATGGAGAAGTCTTAGTACAAACAGAAGTAATGTTCATGGAGAAGATAGGACCTATGTTTCTATATGAAACAGAAAACGCGGCTGCCTTATTTCAAACAGGACATGGAAATTGTCCAAATACAGAGCAATTGCAATAAGATTGCGTGACGGAAAAGGAACTGGAGGGATGAGAGGTGAAAGGCTTTATATTATTTGAAGCATACTGTGTGTGCGTGAGAGAGAGAGAGAGAGAGGGTTCAATGGTGGTACGGTAGGCCTATTAGCGTTCTATTTCCTTTCCTTAGCTTGCTAAAGTCAAATAAACAGCAAAGGAGAATATATCTAAAGCCAAGTGAACAGAAAACCATCCGCACGTTGAGTTAGATAAGAACAGGGTTACTGAACTGGAAGACCATTCAACATAAGAATTCAATGCAAGAGTTCAATCTGAAACATCAGTGCCTCACTGTTAGATCAACATTGCTTGAAACCGAATCTCTAAGCGACATTATTTGAAGGATGGCTCTTCGAGTCCTTGGAAACATAGACGCGGTGCAAGTATATACCTAAACGTATTTACAAGCAGTTTGACTTCGAAAAGGAAATCAGTGTTACTCAATTTAAATACCATTCAACTGAAGAATTTCTATTTGTAGAGTTCAACCTCAAGGCCAAGTGTCGAACTGTTAAGTGATATTGATAGAAACCGAATCTAGACTATCTCACAACCTATTTCAAGGAGCCTTATATGAAGGATTGTTCTCTAGTTCCTCAAGAACATATATGTGTAAGAGTAAATACATATAGATGTGCACATAGGCGGCTGTAAGAACAGGATTGCTGCATTGAAAAACCATACCGAGTAAGAGTTCCTCATTCGCTTCTATTGCTCTCCTTCTAATTGTAAAAGCATTTTGTTGGGAGAGAAAATATTATACACTTGCATTCCAAGGCCATGTGCACCTGTGAACATAGCTGCAAACCGAGTCTATACTATCCTACAACCTAATATGTTATAAAAAGCTGTATATGAAGGATTTCTCTCCAGCTCCAAGGAATCATACATATATAAAATATAACAATAGAATGAGCACATAGATCCGAGTTTGAGTTGCAAAAGAACAAGGCTATTGCATTTCTCTTTTTATAAAGGAAGTTCGGCTGAAGCCCAAACTTCCTAGGCTTGAATGTATTGAAAAAAAAATATTCTACAAGTGAAGGGCATTACCCATCGGAGCCCCATAACGCACAAAAAAAGGAGTTAAACTGTTGAAGCATTTCAAGGAAAGGGCTCCCGGAAGGGATCTAGTTTCAATGGCACAAAGGCATCACATGGATAGATTGACCACAGTGGCCCACATATGTCCAAGAGCCTCCAAGGGTTGAACACCCAACCTCAAGACAAATCAAATTTAGTATTCAATATATAGATTTTTTTCTCAAGGTCAATTGCTTCATTGTGAACTGATATTGCTCGAACTAAATCTACACTTAGTCTATCTCATAACCTTTTATAAGCAGCTTGATATGAAGGATTGCTCGCCTCTTCCTTTTGTGTATAGATAGGTAGTGTGATAGGTAGTTTGTACTCTATATCTTATTCATTCTCAAGTTATTTATCGAAGTAGTAGTATTTTATATCCTTCCCCATTTTGTTTTTCAAAACGTTAAGTTCATTCTCTAGTGAATTATGAAAAATAATATTATCCTTGTATCCATTTGAACCCTAAGCTCATTCTAAGAAAGCCCACTACCTCAATGGTTATGTTGGGATTGATCCTCACTATTAAATTAGCATTGCTTGAAACCGAATCTCTAAGCAACATTATTTAAAAGATTGCTCTAGAGTTCCTTGGAAACATATAGGCAGTACTAGTATTTACCTGAACGTATTATGAGCTCGAAAAAAATCAGGGGTACTCAATTTAAATTCCATTCAACTAAAGAATTTCTATTTGTATGGTTCAACCTCAAGGCCAAGTGCCTCAGTGTTAAGTGATATTGATGGAAACCAAATCTAGACTATCTCACAATCTATTTCAAGGAGCCTTATATGAAGTATTGCTCTCTAGTTCCTCATGAACATGTATGTGTAAGAGTAAATACATATAGATGTGCACATATGCTGCCGTAAGAACAGGATTGATGCATTGAAAATCCATAACGAGTAAGACTTCCTCATTTGCTCCTATTGCTATGCTTCTAATTGTAAAATCCTTTTTTTTTTGGGAGAGAAAATATTATAGACTTGCATCCCAAGACCAAGTGCACTTGTGAAGCAAACCGAGGCTACACTATCTTACAACCTATCATACTATAAGAAGTTGTATATGAAGGATTGTTGTTATCAGAAACTTAATTCACTTGCACACAAAGGTTATGAATGTTGAAAACACATAGAGATATAGATATGAAAGGAGATGAGATAGAACATAGTATTGGGTGCAATCTCCCCCCATGCACTCTGTTGCGGTAGTCCACAGAGTGCATGTATTTATAGGATTTTTCATTATGTTGAAAATAGTGGTTACATGAGATGGGCTTTAAGAAGCATGAATAAAAGTAAAATTTGGTCACTTTTGTGGAGAGCCCTTGCTTTTATTAATAGACATCACATTCTATAGTGATTCTTATCCTAACCACTACTTCTACTAACTATTTTCGAAAATAGAACCCTCTACATGGGTATATTTACAAACTATACAAAGTATAATTCCGATTATTGATTTCCATCCTTTCATGCCTTTCACTCCCTTAGGAACCTTTGGCTTCTATATCAAAAACACCAAAACACATTAATACATTAATAAATTAACACTCCAACAATTCCTTAATCAACACATTCCATAATTCATAACATGCCCTTCAGTTGAAAAAGAAATTGACCTCTGTTGGTAAAATAAAATTAAACATGGATGGACAATCACATGTTCCATCGCTCAACAAGAATAAGCATGTTCCATGTAAAAGCACATGCATGGAAATGTTCATGGAGGAGTTAGATTAATGTGTGTGTGTGATATGCAAAATTTAAGTGATCATAATGGGGCGTTAATTGTGTTGTATGTATCCATTGACAGTCTTCAATAAAGTGATTTTTGTACTCAACTAAATATCGATGATATTTAGTACCTGTGCATGTGGTAATGACATCATGATCAATTATTTTCTTAGGCGCTAAGATTTCAGATTGTTCTTCAATCAAAGGAGGATCATCAAGAAGTGGAGTGAGTGGTAAAGTTCCTTTAAATGGTTTAAGTAAACTAATATGAAAAGAGTTATGTATATTCCAATCAGATGGTATATCTAATCTGAATGAATTATCATTAATTTTCTATATAATATGAAATGGTCCATAATAGCATGGTGCAACTTTAATTGTAGGATGGTGCAAAATATTTTGGAGACGTCCTTTAATGGTATACAACCATACAAGATCATTTTCCTTGAAATCTTGGCTAGTCATTTTGTATTGACATTATGTGTATAACGTTCTTGAATTTTTCAAATAGGCTCGTGAACATCATGAAGTGTAGAAATGTGATCTTGAGCAATAGAATCAGCCATGAGAATTTCAGTTTGAGTGAGTGATATGGGAGTGGGAAGCGTTTTACCACAAACGATTTCAAACGGTGCACCACTAGTAGTGGTGTCTGTGGTGTTTTTGTAAGCAAATTGAAGCAATGGCAACCTTTCATCCCAGTTAGTGGGGACTATATAATGAATAACAATGCAATAAATCAAGAATAGTACTATTTTTAGCCTCACTTTGTCCATTACTTTTGGGATGAAATCCAAAGCTAAAATATATTTTAGAACCAAAATGTTGAAATAAGACAACCCAAAAATGATTGTAAAATCTAACATCATGATCAGGTAACATTACTTTAGGAAATCCATGATGTGGAAAAATGCATTTAAGGTGTAGATAAAGTTTTTCTACAAGGAATGAATTATGCATATTTATTAGACCTATCAACTATTGTCCAAATCATATCGTTATTTGATGAAGTGATAGGAAGACATGTGATAAAATCCATAGAGATTTGTTCCCATGGTTTGTTCAGAATGGGAAGTAGCATTAATAATCCAAATGGTTTACCATGATGACTTTTACATAGTGACATACAATGCATTGAGAAACATAATGTTCAGTATTGTTTTCCATGTGGGCCCAAAAGAAGAAATCTTTACAAGCAGAAATGTTGCTCTATATGCCTCTATGACCCATGTAAGCTGGTTTATGCATTTCTTTGATGACGAAATCTTTAAAATCTTGGGTTAATCATAATCTATGCTAAAACTAAAGTAAGCCATGATGAAATGTAGAATGTTCATCAATTAAAGGTACACCATTGTTGAATTCATGCCATGCACATGAGAAATACAAATCAAATGCATAAGTGGAAATCAAATGCATGAATTCACATGTAGAAGTATTATGCAGAACAACAGAATGTGAAGCAAAATGGCTAAGAGCATCAACTACAACATTAGCTTTGCGAGGTTGATTATTGGATCATGGGCTGGAAATTTTGAATGAATGAAGTCCATTTAAGATGTCGAACAAAGATTAAGGGCTGATTTAATAAATTCTTACTAGCCTATTGATCGGTTTTGATTAAGACCTCAGATCCCATAAGATGGTGTTTCCGAATTCCCAAAGCATGCACAACTACTAACAATTCTTAATCATATGTACTATAATTCTTTTATGAGGGCTTAAGCTTCCTACTCTCAAATGCGATGGGATGATCATTTCGCATTATAACAACACCTATTCTTGAACCACTAGCACTAGTAATGACATGAAATGGTTCTGAAAAATCATGTAACTATAAAAGAGGTGCATGTGAAAGTGCATGTTTGAGTTTTTCAAAGGATTGTTGTTGGGTAACTCCCCATGCAAATTTTATCTTCTTGTTCAGCAATAAGATAAGAGGAAACACTAAATACGAAAATTTCGGAACATACTTCCTATAGAAGCTAGCCAACCCAAGAAAATAATGAACATCAATGAGTGATTGTGGTGTAGGCCATTCTACTATAAAATCATTTTTGGATCCACATGCATGCCTTCACTTGAAACAATATGTCATAGATATTCTAGCTTATGTTGAAAGAAGTAACTCTTTTCAGGATTAGCATAAAGTGCGTTCTCTCATAGCAAATGAAAAACTATTTTAAGAAGCTTCTCATGCTCACTATCATTCTTATTGTATTAACATTCCTCCAAATGTATTAGGAGCATTAGTAAGTCCAAAGGGCATTATCATAAATTCATAATGGCGAGTTTGAGTTCTAAATGCAGTCTTAAAAATATCACTTTGTATCGTACGAATCTGATCGTAATTGGATTTAAGATCAATTCTACTAAAGACACTAGATCCTTGTAACTTATCTAAGAGATCATCTATTCAAGGAATAGGCTATCTATTTCTTAGTGTGATCTTGTTAAGAACTCTATAATCAATGCACATTTGATATTATTTTTCTTCTTTACTAAGAGAACAGGTGCTCAAAATGGCAAAGAACTAGGCCTTATAAGCTCTTTGTGGAGTAGGTCTTTCACTTGGTTTTCTATTTCCTTTTTGTGTAGTGGTCCATGCCTATAAGGTGCTTTATGAGCAGGAGAACTACCAAGAATTAAGTCTATGATATGGTCAAGGGATCCTCGAGATGGTTGAAGTTCAGAGGAATACTCAGACATAAAACAAACCTTACAACTAGTCATGAAATCGTTATGTGCATCTGGAATTGTATGAGTATAGTCATTAATAACATTGACAAAAACAATGCACGAATTGTATCCTTTCCTAAATGCACATTTTACTTGAGTATGACTAATCAATGGAAATGGTTGGAAATCATGCCACGTAGACAAAGTAATGATTTGAGCTTAAATTCAAAGTTAAAGGTATGTGTATGGTAGTCAATATGTGTGTTATAATGATGAAGAAAAGGCATACAGAGTATAACATTGTAAGATTGCAAAGGTGCAATTAAAAATGTTCGTGCATCTACATATGGGACTATGCTAATCGTAACGTCTTGCACTTCTCTTGTTACATTATAAAGACTATTTGAAATGCAGCTTTAACTTTATACAAGGAAGGAATATTTTCAACTTAAGTTCTTGTACTAATAAATGTTCCATATGAAATCATGTGAACTACCATCATCATGTAAAATATTAACTAGCTTGTTATTGATAGTACCCTACGTACAAAGTAAAGAATGAATAGAAATGTCATTACCCAAGGTACTTAAGTCCTTCTCCAATGCTTCCTCTGTCCAAACTGGAGGAATTTCTTCATTATGGGCCTCCATGTTATGCAATCGAGCTGCAGTTGATTTCATGTGAAGAGGTCACAATGGGCACTTCATCTTTGTATGTCCACGTTTATCATGATCCCCTCACGTGATACATGGTCGCTTCTATTGGGCGTCCACCACAGTCCGCAAGGTAGGTGGTTTACTAGCTTGGAGAGAAGAAGCAATGGGTGCAATTGAGTAGTTGGAATGTAGAGGATGATGAAAACTAGATTAAGATGGGGCATTAAAATTATGATTTATAGGAACAATTGGTTTAACAAAAAGTGGTCGCTTATGCGGTTGCTGTAGATGGATGGACTTGGTTTTGAACCAAAATTCCTTCCCTATATCATAGGCAAAAGAGATAGCCCCTTTGAGGTTTGTAGGCCATAGGGTATGAAGCTTGGCGTGCATTCCCATCTCCAAACCATCTTCATATTTTTGCTACAATATATCCTCCAGTACATCTTCAAGCATTCAAACCAATAAGAAATTTTGTTAGAACCACTTCATGTAGGTAGTGATAGTGTCACCCTCCTTCTAGGTAAAGCTTAACGATGTTGGTCTTGCACTTAGCTTTCACCATTTTCCATGCACTTCAAACATGTAAATGATATTATGGAGGAAGAAAAGTATCCTTCACTTTATCTTGGAAAGGCTTCGATATTGCTGGACAATTGTGTTGTGATGAGGGACATTCCACCAGAGCTGAGGTTTTCCTACTAAATAGTTAGTGGAAAATTTGACTTTTTCACTTTCAGCATATGTTTCATCGGAATAGAAATCGTCAAATTGTGATAACCATGAAAGAAGTAACGGGACATCCTTACGAGCATCACACTATAGAAATTGATAGTTTTTAATACTAATCTTGGAATGTGTGCTATCAAATCAAGCAAAGACCATAGCTTTTACCACGCTCGCAAGGTTATCTTCATCAGATTGCATCTTCTAAAGTACTTCGTTGTGTTGCCAGATCTGGTTTTGAGTACCTTGAAGTCCATGCCGCAAGAGCTTGAGCTGTTACTCGAGTCGTACCTCTAGTAGAGGTAACTCACCGAAATCCTCCATGGTATTTGTAGGGTCCATGAGTATGTAGAGAACAAAACCCTCTTGCTAGATATGTAAAAACAATTTTAAGATTGCTTGAATTAAAATGTAAAACAAAGGGTTCTCCTTTGGAATTGAAAAAGTTAGAAAGAGATGCACGTTGTAATAAATATAAGAAAAGAGAACTTGAGTGACAACACAAAGAGATAGTGTAGTGATAAAACACTTCCCTTGTGAGAGTGAGGTTGTATGTTCGAATCCTCCCTCCTTAATGAATATAAAACTCCTTGCCACTCATAAATTAAAAGGGGTTTGTGCATAGCCAACAATTCTCAATGATGCCAAGGAAGCCAAAGATGCCAAAGTTATGCCTTAGTTATACCTTAGTTATGTCTTAGTTATGCCATAGTTATGCCTAAGTTATATGCTTTAGTCGATGCCTTAGCCGATGCCCAAGGAGTAAAAATAGATGTAAACATAAGAGTAAACATAGATATAAACCTAGTTACCTCCAAGGAGAAAATATAGGAGTAAACATAGCTATAAATGTAGCTCTAAGCGTAGGTGTAAACATAGTTGTAAATGCACGAGTAAACGTAGGTGTAAATGTAGGTTCAGATTCATGAACCAGAACAAAAACAAAAACCTAAACCAAAATTGAAACTAAAACTTAGATAGGGATTGGAATTGGAATTAGGATCCAGATCTAGATCGGAAGCGAAGAACAAATAGTGAAACAAAGGTCCAACACCAAAACAAATAGTAACAAACCCCTCCACAGTGATGCACACAGAGCTCTGGTACCACTATTATCGAAATCTTAATTCATGTGCACACAGAGATTATGAATGTTGAAAACACACAGAGATACAGATATGCAACGAGAGGATATAGTACGTGGTACTGGGTGCAATCTCCCTCCATGCACTCTACTTTGACATTCCATAGAGTGCATGTATTTATAGGATTTTTTATTATGTTGAGAATAGTGGTTACATGAGAGTGGCTTTGAAAAGCATGCGTGAAACTAAAAATTGGTCTCTTTTGTGCAGAGTCCTTTCTTTTATGAATAGAGATCGCGGTCTAAGTGATTCTTATCGTAACCACTACTATTAGTAACTGTTTCCAAAAATAGAACCCTCTACATGGGTTTATTTACAAACTATATAAAATATAATTTTGATAATTGATCTCCATCCTTTCATGCCCTCAGGAACCTTAAGCTTCTATATCAAAAACACCAAAACAAATTAATACATTAATAAATTGACACTCCAACAATTCCTTGTTCAACAGATTCCATAATTCATAATTATTGCTCTCAAGCTCCATGGAAACATACATGTATAAAATATACACATAGAATGTGCACACACATCTGAGCTTGAGTTGGAAAAGAGCACGGCTATTGGATTTGATTTTTAATAAAGGAATTTTTTTGGAAGCTTAATCTCCCTATGCTTGAATGTATCGCAAGACAAAATTGAGAAGTAAAGGGCATAGTACTCATGGGACCCTCCTACCTCACAAGAAAGGGAATTAGAGTGTTGAAGCATTACAAGGAAAGGGCTACCAAAAGGCATCGAGTTTCAATAGCAAGAAGACATCACATGGGTAGAGTGGCCACACTATCCGAGATATGTCCAAGAGCTCCCAAGGGTTGAACACCCAACCTCAAGAAAATTCAAATTAAGTATTCATGTACAGATTTTAATCTCAAGGTCAATTGCTTCCCTATGAACTTATGATGCTCAAAACTAAATCTACACTATCTCAAAACCTTTATAAGCAGCTTGATTTGGACTGCAAGATTGCTCTCCTCTTCCTTGGAAACATACAAATGTACAAGAGATAGATAGATATGCACATGAATGTAGGAAGCCATGTGACATCATGGACATCAAATACACACATTTATTTACTACACATGTATTTGAATATTTGCACTTTAACACATTGTTGTTTACGTCCAAGCATACTAATGGATGGCACATTAAATATGGCGAACAACAAGTGTTGTAACATGGGGCACCATTATGAGGTGAACTACCCCTCATATAGAAGGCATCAAATGGAATAATAACAATAGATTGGAAATGTTCCCTATATTTGAGAAGAATATTGATCTTTATCTGGCACCCAATAAAAGATGGTACCATGCCTGGACTTACCTTAGGTGGGAATTAAAGTTCCATGAACTGTGGCATCCCCTTATTGAGAATACAAAATATGTTCTCTTGTGGCAAATTCTCTAGCATGGAATCTAGACTAATGCTAAATCCAATAAGATTTGTGGGTTCTTCTAATGCTACAACTAATGTTCAAGAGGCATAGAAGATTTGGGACACTTTCTCATCTCATGTCCCAAGAGCCAGTTGATTTGGTACATGATGAGAAAAATTCTCTCCTTATAGTCCAACATAAACAAGAAACAAGTTTTAGTTGGTGAGGTATGTTGAGATATCAAGCTCAACATGTGATGATCCTCTGGCATGTATAGTGGTCACGCCGGTATATGTTAGAGACACTTCATTGAGATCTATTAGATTTATCTACTAAGAGTGATGGCACATTTGTTCCTTGCCAGCTCACTCATTCGCGGACATCAGGTTTTTCCTTATGTATTGATCTTTATATATTGCACTTGTTGTATTCTTGTTTTTAGGTCATTCTTCTACATTCCTTTTTATGTAATAGAAGAAGAAGAAGAAGATCATTCTTCCTTGCTTTAATCTGTGTGTGTGCTTCTCCTTGAGATTGAGAGTGTGTGTGTGAGCTCTCTTCCTTATCTCCATCCTCATGACATGGTATGAGAGCCAGTGTGGTTGTAGAGAGCTCGTGGAGAAGGCGAAGATGAAGCGTACGCAGCAAGGCGTGGAGAAAAGGCGATTCACAAAGGACCTCCGTTTGCTATGAAAATTGGCGTGGAGGTAGAAGACCTCAAAATATTTTTCGTGAGTTATCCCTTTAGGCTCACTCATTTTTGTCAAATCAAAGTTTCGGAGCCATCTCAACCTCTATTCTGAGCCCATAAGGTGGGCCCATAGAAAAACCAGGTCAATTTCAGAAATTGTAACTTGCATTGTGCTCGGCAACACTCATATATTCCACAGCGAGAATTTCAAGTGATTCCGTGTATTGTTGATACATGAAAACTGTGTTTTTCTGGGATCAAACTGTCACGTCATAGTGCAACAGTGTTCAAGCAGAAGTGTTGCTTCTGATATTTTGTAGTGTTGTGAATTGCTACAGAAATGGCAAATGCAGATGGAATGAGTCAGCTTATGAGCGATAAGCTGGACAAGAACAAGTTCCATGCTTGGAGATTCAGAATGACAAATTTCTTGATGGGAAAATGTTACTCGAAGTACATCAAAGGAGAGAATGAAAATGCTCCACAATTACGAGAAAGGAATCTCACTGCAGATCAGGTAAGAGCATATGCGGAATGGAATCAAGAAGCACAAAAGGTAATGTACTGGCTATCCGTTAGCATACAAGATAGCATGATTGGACACATACAGGATGCCAGGACTCCGAAAGAGGCTTGGAACAGTTTGGTCACCAATACAAAGGCACAAAAATTGCAACTCAAGAACGAGCTGCATACCTTAGAGAAAAAGAGCATGTCGGTAAGTGACTATACCCTGAAAATCAAAAGCATATATGAGTCACTTGCATCTATTGGAGTGAATGTAGATGATGATGATAAGGTGGAAGTATGTCTTCGTGGTTTAGGAGCTGCATATAAGAAGTTCAGAACTTCTATACAGACCAAGAAAAATATTCCAAATTTTGCTCATTTTGTATCTATGCATACAGGAAACATGGCACTATCAATGGAGGATGGAAAGTTAAAACATCTTGCTGATGTGTTGCATGTCCCAAATATAACAAAGAATCTTTTTTCTATTGGACAAATGGTTGACCAGGGATTACAAGTCAGGTTCAATGCTGATGGATTATATGAAGACGAGTACAAGCAAGATGGAAGATTGGTTACCAAAGGAAACAAAGTGGGTCGGATGTTCACCTGAAATGTGAAGATTCTTGAAATAAATGCAGCCATGTTTGCAAAAGGTATAGGGTTATTGCTGATATAGAGATGTGGCACAAACGGATTGGACATGCAAACTTGCAAAGGCTGAAATTGTTGCAGTCAAAGGAGATCGTCCATCGACTACCAAATTTCAAAGTTGCAAAAATGCAAAAGGTATGTGCAGCATGTGAATTTGGTAAACAGTCACAAGCATCATTTCCACATGACAAGCATGTTAGTGAGAATGTATGAGAAGTAGTACATACACATGTTTGGGGTCTTGCAAAGACCACATCTATGGGCGGTTGCAGGTTTTATGTTATTTTCATTGATGACCATACACACAAAGTATGGGTATATTTCATGAAAGAGAAGAGCGAGGTGTTCACTCACTTCTAGAATTTTAAAACTATGATTGACAGGAAATTACATTTAGACATTAAGATCTGATGGAGGAGGTGAATACATGTCAAATGAGTTCAGTAGTTTTCTAAAAAATCATGGAATTCGGTGTCAGTTTTCATGCAGGTACACACCACAACAGAATGGTGTTGCTGAACGCAGAAATAGACATATTGTAGAAATAGCAAGAGCCTTGATGGCTGAGAAGAATATGCCTCATTGTTATTGGGTAGAAGCTGTGCATACTACTGTATACATCATGAACAGAACGCTGACTGTTGTTGTACATCAAGTTACACGTGAAGAGAAGTTTAGAGGTAAAAAGCCAAACGTATCACATCTAAAAGTTTTTGGCTGTATTGCATATGTACATGTCCCAGACGAATTGAGGACGAAGCTTGATCCAAAAGCAGAAAAGTGTGTCTTCATTGGATACTCCCTTGAGCAAAATATGCATATGCATACATGAATGCATATGCATACAAGAATGCATATGCATACAAGCATGCATATGCATACATGCATGCATATGCACACATGAATGCATATGCATACATGAATGCATATGCATACAAGCATGTATATGCATACATGAATGCATATGCATATACATGAATGCATATGTATACAAGCATGAATGCATATGTATACAAGCATGAATGCATATGTATACAAGCATGAATGCATATGTATATAAGCTTGCATATGTATACAAGCATGCATATATATACATTGGATGAGATGAGATCTTCACATTGCATTAGATGGGATCTCCACGTACACCTTGGGGAGCGCATGATCATGACGACTCTAAGATATATCATATCCGTAATGCAGCTCCCAGCGCATTCGACAACTTTGCTCCATCGAATTTGGTCATTCAATAATGTTAAAATGGAGCGAACAGGATAGGGACTCTAAAAAGCATATCACACAATCCATATATGAAGAGTACCGGCCAGCACCAGGGAATCCTATTGTGCGTTCCGAATGGATTCAGTATATGGCACGTGAGGTGATGTCTCATCAACGATCGGAAGCTCGCGATGCTTTTAGAGCAGGCTTACCAAAGCCTGTATGGCTATATGTCAAAGAATGGGAATCGATTCAGGATGAGCAGCAGCATACTCCTGATCGATATCGTCAACAGAGAGATGCGGCGGCCACACGTTTAGATACGGTTGGAACGTCGCATTTAGGTAGTGGCGGATACGATAGTATGCACTACCAATTTGTAAGTATCATGTTAATCATTGAAGTTGTTTGTGTTAAGCACATTATGTATGTTCATCTAACATTTTGCATATTTATTAGGAGTTGGCAGTGGGTCATCCTCCGATGCAACTGAAGAATCATATGGATATCGACATGGACTCACTGCACTGTTACAAGACTTAGAGGGACGCGGTGCAATCGTCTCATGGGAGAATATTCTTGATTAGGTAAAGTTATATCTTGGTTTCGTGTTTTTAGTTGTTGTTTATAAATGTCATGTTAATTGGTCTTATTTTATACATATGTTTTGTTGCAGGATTATAGGTTCAAATATTTTGATCAATGCCACAATTTTGTATCACACTCACATACGGCAATGATGTAACATAATTCTGTATTCGATTCCTATATGGAAGTGTTTTGTCACATTGCCACAATTTTATATTACACTCCTATGTGGCAATGATGTACCATAATTTTGTATTCGATTCCTATATGGAAGTGCTTTGTCACATTTTGTATTCTATTCCTAAATAGAAGTGCTTTGCCACACTTTTGTACATTTTTTATTTATGGAATATACAACTTTTTGTACATGATTCATTGTTCATTTTTTCTCATACAAGTTTATGTTTTGGTTGCCATTAGAGTACATAACACATGTACTCAGTTGGGTAGAGTGTATTGTCTTTTGCTAAACAACATCATGCTGTAGCAAAAGACAACACACTCTACCCAAAAGAATTTGTGCACATACAATCATCGGTATACGTGTCGGTAGCTCTAGTATGAACGTCCGTATAGGTGTCGGTACACCCAGTATGGGCGTCGGTATGGGCATCGGTATATGCATCGTTAATACCGGCGTATATACCGACGCCTATACTGGCACACATACCGACGCTTATACCGGCGCGCATACCGACGCTTTCTTTCCGACGTGTATACCGACTCTAACATCCACGTCGCGAAGAAATCACGCCCATTCATTTTCCTCGGTAGCAGCCTCGGTATACCCTCGATATGTTGTAGTGAAATGAGTAGGGTATGATAAGAGGTGCAGCTAATTTGAAGTCACACAAAGTCTGCACTAGCCATTTTGGCATAGTTTTTGCCTCCTTAATGTCAGCTCTCTAATCAACAAGTGCATCATGCAAATCTGCATCAGAAATGGAATGATCTGTATCATCACATGAAACCTGCAATGGCTATGAAGTTGCCTCATTAGGACCATCACTAGACTATCCACCTATAAAAATAGGTAGTGAAGAATCATGCATATCTTTGGAGCTAACAGATGTCTCCTTCATACATGGAAGTAAAGGCTGAATAGCACCTTCCACAAAAACAAAATCATGGCTAACAAAAATGCATTTAATTTGTGGATGATACAGACGATAGCCTTTCCTTTCACATCCTTACCCAACAAAAATACATTTTACTGCTTTATCATCCAATTTCCTACGAGGTTGTTGAGGAACTAATGCATATGCCAGACAACCAAAAACAGATAGATGAGCAAAAGATGGCTTGCGACATGCCAAGCCTCATATGGATAATAGACTGCAATGCTTTAGTGGGACACCTGTTAAGTACATATGTTTCACACATGACAGCCTCAAGCCAGAAACTATGTGGTAAAGCCTCACTCTTAACCATACGCCTCGCCATCTCCATGATTAACATGTTCTTCTGTTCAGCAACTCCATTCTGTTGAGGTGTATACAGCACTATACACTGATGTTTTATCCCACGCTCACCCAGAAATGCATCAAAGTCAGAAGACATATATTCGTCCCTCGATTAGAATGGAGGGTGCCCATTTTACATACTAACAATTTTTCAGCCAAAACCAAAAACTATTTGAAGCACATAAATACTTTGGAATTCTCTTTTAATGGATGTACACATGCATGCCTACAAAAATCATGAATGAAAGTCACAAAGTAAAGATAGTTTCCAAAAGAGGGTGTCTGCATAGGACCAGATACATCACTTTGAACAAGCTGCAATTTCTGTGCAGCTCAAACAAAACCATCTTTTGGGAGCGAGGAATGTTGTATTTTGCCCAAAATACAACCTTCACATACATGTTTACCAGGTGCCTCAAGTTTCAGCAAAGAGGACACCATTTCAGATTTCTCCAGGTGTAGCAAACTAGAAAAATTCAAATGACCAAAGCATGCATTCCAAAGCTTTGCATCTGACATAGCTTGAGAATCATGTACTGCACATGCTGAATCACTCATAGATTCTTCATAATCTATGAGCTTATACATCCTATGAGATAAAATGCCAGAAGGAATAATCATGTTGCCATTTGATAGATCATGAACTATACATCTCTCATCAACAAATTCTACAACCAAGCCAATCTTGGCTAAGGCCAAAACTGATAATAGATTCTTGTTGATCCATGGCACAAATAAAGCATCTGAAAATGTAAAAGAACTACCATCACTAGTAGTCTGAATGATCTTACCAACTCCCATAACAGGATAAGAGGAGTTGTTGGTGCATGTAACAATATTCCCTGTAGGGGTAGGCTCGAGTGAAGAGAAGGACTGCAGTGCGAGGTAATATGTTTGGTCGCCCCACTATCAAAGTACGAAACATCTCAGACTACTGTAGACATGCACTGCTCATGAGAAGATGGACCAAAACTGCAAACAGTAGTAAACACCCATTCTTCATCCTTCACAAGATTAGCAGACTCTATTTTTGGTGTAGAGGCCTTTGCAATGACCATTCCGGCCTCTTTCATCTTTGCCTCTTAAGTAGCCAATTTGGATATCTCTTAATGAAATGATCATTTGATTTATAGTATTTGCAAAACAAGTTATGTTTTTCTGATTTCTTCTCATCTTTGTCTCTCTTCTTTGATTGTGCAGAATTAGTAGATTTTTGTTTACTAGTAGAAGAGTTCCATTTTCCTTTGCCCTTAAGGCATTTGGATTTCCTTTCATCATCAAACAAAAAGTAGAAGCAAAACTCTGATATGAGTCGAGAAGACCATTTAGAACAGTCTACACAAGTAAACTCTCAGGAAGGACTTCATCAACAGAAATCAATTGTTCCTTCAAATCCTTGATCTTTTTCAAAAACCTATCCATAAAATCACCTTCATTCATGTGCTCACTCTCCAAGTGTTTTTGAAGTAAGCAACACGAGCCTTATTCCTAGCTTGGTACAATTGTGGTATCCCAAGCATCCTTAGCTTTTCTGCAAGAGTGAATGTGAGGAGTGATGGCACCTTTGACAGACAAAGCTATCAATGCATGTGTCTGAGCGTCTCTACCATCCCAATAAATTTGCTCTACCTAGATCCAGATGTCACACACATTACTCCGCATAGAGCCTACAGAATACATAGAAAACATAGTACACAAAGAGCACCAACATAGATTTCATGGGTGCTACAAATGTAGTCCAACTTATATTTTGTCCCTGACCAAGCCACTATGACATATAAAAAAGTGCCCCATGGCCATTTGGCCTTTCACATGGACATTAACGGTAATAATCTCCCACTAAAGCACAATATGGCCAAACTTTCGTTCGGAGAAAAGTAAAGAATGATAAAGAGTACCTGAGTGTAAGTATACAAAGTATATCTCCCACCTAATGTGCATGTTACACAGTATACAATGTTGGTGTAAATCAAGCCTTCACACTTGGCTTTGATTTATAGCTTGAAGACATCACATAAAGCTTGGATTAATTCTTGAAGATTGAGCCATATAAACTCATGCTTATGAGTTCTCACTTTTTTACTTATTGTAAAAGTCATTGTGACTTGGAATATTTTGTAATCACACCTACTTGAGAAAGTCGTGGAAACTTGAATGTTGTAATGGAGAGAATATCTCCCTACTTTTAGAGGAGAGATTCTAGGGAGCCTTAGTTTGAATTTCAAATTCAAATCACCATCAAACTTCTATAAAAGCTACATTGAAAAGTCGCGGGTAATCTATCATCATTCCCGAGGCTTACATCTGTGATTATAGAGAGTGTGAGTGCTACACCATATCCTACACATCTCCAACTCATTAGGCTACATCTATCAAGCCAATGAGATTGTACATTCATGTGAATTAATAGAAAGAGTTACATTCATTATTTCTGGTTTTGTCTGAGTCACCATCTCCAAGTCTGTCAACTTCAGAGGGGCATTTCTCAGTGCTCACTGAACCAAATCAAGAGTTCAATAGCTCGTTGGAACCAACTCAAGGTCTTCTACAAGCACACAAAATTTCAGAAGATTTCGTTCAGCCATTTGTGAGAAATCGGCTTCGAAGTCATCACTGGTCTATCTTTGCAACTCTCCTAAAAAGTCGGGGGTAATCATAATTTTGCTAAACTTATTTCTCAGTGTATGGTTTATCAATTTGAGTGATTCCACTTGCAATTGGTAGCTTACTAAGGTACTTTAATACCCCCAAAAGGAATTGTTTCAATTTCAAGTGTGCTGGTCACACTGAGCATAACACTGAGCAGGTATCATTACAGAATTAGAAAGTTTTCAAGACTAGTGAAGTGCAAACTCATCTGTTTTGATCTAATCATTACTCAACTCATTTCCAAAGTACATATAGCATATTTTGGTGTCATTTGGAAGCTCAAGGAGTCTACTAAGTATTTGTGGAATCAAAGGAGGGCTGGTGTGAAGCAGGTCTAGCAGCACCAACTCATTTCTTGAGTGCATCCAACCATCACTCCCAACAGTGGTATCAGAGCAAATAAGGTAATCATGGGTGATGGTTTCCCTTCCTTCATTGACAAATTGGACAGAAACAACTACCAAGCTTGGTCTCTGAGGATGAAGACCTATCTACAAGGAAGGAGTTTATTTGGATACATATCAGGAGATGAGGAATTGCCCTCATTTAAATCTAGAGGACTACCTACAAAGGATGAACATGAGAGGCTCAACCAATGGTGTGCAAAAGATGCTTTGGCAAGGTCATACCTTCTTAACTCTATTTCTGATTTCCTTTTACCTCATGTAAGGAATTGCAAAACTTCCCAAGAGACTTGGGAAACCTTGTCTACATATTTTTCATCAAGTACAAGGGCCAGAAAGAATCAACTATGGATTGAAATCACCACCCTTAGGAAGCAATCAAAGCAATCAGTTTCAGATTTTGTCACTAAAGTCAAAGATATTGCAGACCAACTTGCAAGTGTTGGAGAGGAGATTGAGGAAGAGCAAATAGTCAGACAAGTAATCAATGGACTAAAGGCAGATGACAAATGGGAGAGCTTTACCACAGCAATGGACTTATACATGGACATCCAAGCACCTGATCTAACAACTCTGATTGGACAACTCTTTACACATGAAGCAAAGATCACAAAGAATGGAGAGCAATCAAAAGGTAACAACCCCTCTGCCCTTTATACTGATAAGAAGGTAAAAGATAAGGGTAAAAGTAAGAAGGTTGATGAAGCATTAGGAAAAAAAGTGAACCCTGCATGGGCCTTGTAAGGATTCCTAATTTTTAGGGATTAAGCTTAATCTTGTACTTTGTTAAGGGGACAAAGTGCATTTAATAGAGCACTTTTTGGTAGGCTAAAGTAGGCTTTTTTTTAGGCTGAGCTAGGACCTTCTCTCTCTTCTGCACATAGAGAGAGAGAAAAACCACTTTCCACCTCATCAAATCCGTCCATCTTTATGAATAAAAAAATGAGTTTTCTGAAAAAGTCTCTTTTTCAGCTATTCTTTATTCAAAATGGCCCATACTTTTATGTATATGTCAGAACTTAATTTTTTTAGACTTATTTTTATAAAAAATACTTAAAAAACATACTTTTCAAAATCCCTCCAAAAGTTAAGTGCCACATCATCAAACTCGTAACTTTGGTTGCCCCAAAACATGAATTTTTGAAAAAAAACTCATTTTCCCTCTAACATACTGAAAAAAGTCATTTTGACCTATCCACATACCAAAACACACTTTTTTTCTTGCACATAGCTACTGTACTAGCCATTCCAGCCATCTGTGTGCTTCTTCCCATTCGGTGCTGGAGTTTTGGAACATCATGGTGCTCACATGTGTTACGAACATGACACCAGCACCAGCGCGTGCTCCTCACTCAAAGAGTGTACATGTTCGTGTTCCTACAGAATTTGCACCAACAACTAGAGGTAGCAATGACATAGATTCTCAAAATGCACGACGTGCAGCTGGAGAGAAGAATATTGATCTTTGGGTCCATGGTGCTTTGTATCCCTTGGATCCAATGGCTAATGTTCATCCTAGATTCCATACTATCTCCACATTTCTACAATTCCTTGGTTCCGGTGAAGATGGACTCCTAGGCTATTGCAAGCGATTGTCTAACCATTCTACATCTATAGCAAATTATTGGATGCAACAATGTCATCACAACCATTTCAAGATACACAGTTTAGAGAGTGCTATACACACTTTAGAAAGTGCTATCAAATCTTTGGATGAGCACAATAATAGTCTCAAACAAGATGTGGAAGAAAAGGAGAGCACAATTACAAAGTTGAAAGCCAATCTTACACAACTAAAAGAGACTCCACTTGGGATGAGATTTAGGAAATGACCATTATCATCCTTTCAAGCTCTTTCAACTGGTGGTGGAGCACGGAAGCGACGTGTTTACGCACTTAGGTATGTATTTCCTTTGTTTAGTTATGTTAAAAGACTTTTAGATTGAGATTCTTATTGTGCAGATCATTTGTTGAAGATGCGAGTGCTTCCTCAACAATGGAGGATCAATTGAAGTTTCTGAATTCTTGTCTTAGCAACAAACATGTGCTTATGATCTTGGAGTCACCAATAGGAAATCACATCAAAACCCAAGTGATTAAAGATTTTGCAGGCAACTTAGAAGATATTATTAGTCCTAGTGAGGTACAGATGGTATGTGATGAAGCAGGTGTTAGTACTAGAGCGTACACTGCATTGTACAATCTTTTGAAGCAGGCTCTACAAAACAAAGGTATTTTCCAGAGCATTTTTCCATGCCCTTACAAGGTATCTGTGAGGAAGAAGATAACCAATGAGGATGTAGCCAATACTCTTGGCAATTACCTGCATATAGAAGATGTTATGCCTGCATCCATTTATCATTCATCTACATCAAAGAAAGAGTTGAAAAACACATCTAGACAGGGATTCATCTACACAAAGTACAACAACATATTTGTCAATTTGGAGAGGCTCCAAAAGGAAATGGTTAAATTTTACAAATCCACACTTCAAGGTATATCCATTGTTTTGATAATGACATTCATAGTATTTTTAATAATATAATGTTTGTTATTTGATGTAGATTGTGGTTCCAAACTCAAGTTTGTATTGAAGCTAGACGAATGTCAAATCATAAAGGGACGCCGTATGGAGAGACTTAGTGTGACACTCATGAACGAAGCTATGGCCCATGCTATTATTGATGATAGTGAAGAATCTACCCATCACTTTACATATAGTGTCCAATCAGAGAAAGATATATGGTGGTTAGGTGCTATTGAAGTACCTAAAGAATCCAATGATGTTCTTACATGGATTTTCAATAGGATCCCATGGATCACAGAGGTGATAACTTCTCAAATTCATGGTGCCAAAATCAATGTAGAAAGCCTTGGTGATTTTGAAGTAGAGTGGCACTTAGGTGGAGACTTAAAGACTATCAAATGCATGTTAGGGTGCAAACAAGGTGCATCTACTCTCTATCCTTGTCCATATTGTACACGAGGTTATAAACGAACAAAGAGAAAACAAAACAACATAGATGATTTAGTTGATGACACAGATGCAACTCCATCTGCTGAATGGGATACACCTTTAATGAGGTGTCCCATGTTAGGTACACCTAATCGTGACATGTCAGATAAGGATTGGAATCCCATTATTCCATTCCCTTTAGTCAATGTCCACTTTTGCACCTTGCATGCCTTCATGAGAATTTTTGATAGACTATTGAAGCTCCATATAGAATACGCATTTGCCATGAAGCCAGTTGATAAATCTATTCAAGCTATAAAGAAATTGGAGGAACTTCTTAATTCAATTGGTTGTCATGGTGGAAATGTAACCCTAGTTGTTAAGAAAGTTGGAGAATCTCAAGATAGCTTGCAACAAGTGTCAATGACAAGGAATAAAGCAAGACATTTTTTTAGAAGAGGTACTAGCACTCAAAATAATGAACGTTATGAGCTGTGGAAAGACCTATGCATGATCACAACAGACAATGACTCTCAAGTTGATCTTTGTAATAAGAGAAAGAAAGTTTGGTCGAGCTTTGATAAGGTTGTAGGCTTAATGGGTCTGACTAGGTCTAGTGCTATTCAACGTCAAATGTTTCAAGAAACATTAGTGGAGTTCACCAAGTGTTTCATTCAATGTTGGGGAGAGAGCAATATAACACACTACATTGTAAGTGTAATCTTCTTCTACAAGTGTTCATTGCACTTACCTTTTTCCAATGTACTTAACAATTTTTAGCATATTTTGTTTGCACATGGAGCTTTTTTCATGCATCGATATGGGTCATTAGAGATTTTCAGTACCCAAGGAATGGAAAAGTCACACTACAAAGCGAGGGGTGTCTACTTCAAAAACACCCGACATGGTGGTGGCCCAATGCAATCAAACTACATGGAGGAGATGTTTAATTGGTTTTACCGCACTACATTCTCGAGAAAGTTTTTTGTGGAACGACTTAGGGATTCAAAATTGGCAAAACTTGCAAGAAAGATGCAACACAACATTGCCAGTGAGAAATGGAAGTCATCGTTAGGTCCTCTTCATCATGCTCAGTGGCGTGCAAGGAGACAACGAGAAGGCTCAGCTTGGAAGTAAAGTGAATTCGCTATTTCCCATTATGTGGTAATACATATGATTATTGTAATCTTGATTTCAATGTGTTATTATTTAATATATAATATTCTGTATGGTTTTAAACAGGTTTTGTCCGTTCTAGTGTGAACAAACAGTTTTTTAAAAAACTCTATAAATAGAGAGAACTCACTTCATTTCACACTTTTTGCAACTCAAGAGAATGGCACGCACCAAGCAAACTGCAAGGAAAGATCGCGTCTTCTTTCCTAGCCCTCATCTAGGGACACAACGCCCACCATGGTTGCAACCTCCCCAAAGGCCTCGAAGTCGTTCCCAGAGCACATCTGTGCCTGTGTCACACGATGGCACACCACCTGGGAGCAATTCAGTGCGAGAAAATGAAGTTTCCAATAGACAAGATTATTACACTCCAGGACGATCAAAGGCCATTTCAGATGATGAGCCACCAACAAGGACACGCATCAAATCAAGACCCAAACAGAAGTTGATCAGAAGGAGTGTACCAGAGAGCGACGAAGAGTCATCCCCATATGAGGAAAGCAACAATCAACCACCATGGAATGATATGCAAATACCAACGAGCCATAGGGTGACACATGGAGGTAAGACACTTCCACAAGGACAAGGGCAAATACCAACAGAGGAGGAAAGAGAGCAAAGTCAACAACCACATCAACAACAAAATGTGCAAGATGAAGCTGGGCCCTCACATCGTGTGCATCAGAGAAAAAAAAACTATCAACCTCGACGTCGACCTCAACGCCAGCCAAACATACCTCCCAACCCAAGAGCTCCCCAAAGACGAAGGAAGCACTGCAGGGCTTTTGCAGAGATACGACACTACGAAAAGTCCGTTGAACTACTCATACCACGAAGAGCTTTTGCAAGGGTATTGAAAGAGGAACTACAAAGCTACCAAGGAGGTCTAAGAATACAAGGGATAGCACTTGAAGCACTTCAAGAGGCAGCTGAGGCCTACCTCATCTCCATGCTTGAGGACTCTAACCTCTGTGCTATCCATGCCAAGAGAGTAACCATACAACCGAAGGACATTCAGCTAGCAAGAAGAATTAGAGGAAATAACCCATGATGTGTATACTATACCCTATGATAGGCTACTTTGCGATGTAATACAATGGATAATAGAAAATTTTGTTTTGACTTATATTCTTTGTCTCTTTTTTTTCTCTCTCTCTCTCTCTCTCTCTCTCTCTCTCTCTTTCAGTCAGTTATATATGGATTTAGATAAACATGCATGCACTTGCCTATTGTTTTATGACTAGATATGTTCCTTTTCTACATACTGGTGTGCAACATGTCCTTTTCATACCAAAAAACCCCCAGCCACAGAAACGCGGGATTCAGCCCTGCAAAATTTTTGCAGGGCTGAATCCCGCGTTTCTGTGGCTGGGGTTTTTTTTGCAATATTTGGTCTTTGGTAAGCATAAGACATATGGTAGAGATGCAATGGTCTAGGTATTAAGAGGTTATACCCTATAGGAAATGAGATCTTTAGCTACTAAAGGCTGAGTTTATACCCTACTGAAAACTTCTGGTCCTGATAATACCAAAACCAATTGAAAATATGAAATTACATAGTTTCCTATGTATTGTAGCACCTAAAAACACTAGATAAGGCCAAAAAAGCCCCAGCCACAGAAACGCGGGAAACAGCCCTGCAAAAATTTTGCAAGGCTGTTTCCCGCGTTTCTGTGGCTGGGGCTTTTTTGGCCTTTTTTAAGCATATAATCATACAGAGGACCAAAGCACAATACAAAGACCCCCAATTAGATACAATTTGTGGAGAGAAGATAAGTTCAATTTTTTAGCACATTCATATACAGAAGTAGACAAATGATCAAAAAAAAAAAGTTTGTATTATCAAGACATTACATCATTTCTCAGCTGCCTTCAATTTCTCCACAACTTTCTTTCTCCCTTGGAGAGATTGAGGCAGCTGGTAAGTCAATACAGATCTTGATATTACATGGGGGTCTTGCATTCCAAGACTCATGGCGATACCTATTTGCCCTAATACTTTTCCTCTAAAATTAAGTCCTAAAGTAGTTACAACTAAGGATTTCCTAACCAAAATGACACAATTAGTGCCTTGGGTAATTGTACATAAACACAAAATCTTGCTAAGGGCCTTCAAGCACCAAGTGATGAAGTGCCCATCGGGACTGTAGTCTTTGTGTATGATAACAAAATCATCCTTTGGCAACTTTCCGATGTAGTTTGCCAAGGATGCACCACTCCCACGAGAAGCTCGATCCCCACCAGACCTTGCTGCGAACTTGTCGAGCTCAATTGCTTCCTGTTAAGAACAAATGAGAATTCAAGCTCTTACAATGTTAACTTAAAATTATCAATTTATTTAATTCAATTACCACTTACATCATGAAGCTTGTCTTCTTCCTCCCCTCTTCCAGGGGCATCAAGATCAATGCTAGAGTGGGCCATGCCACTCTGCTCTGCTACATGGGATGTAGGAATTTTTTGCTTCAGTATCCTCTCCTGTGCTGCACTGAACTCCTCCTCTGTAGTAGAATTGTTGTCATCATTTAAAATATCAGCACACACCATTGATATGGTGTCTGCCACAGAATCCCCAAGTGGGATGGACTTCTTTTCAAGTATGTCAGATGTGTTGTCAAGTGGAACATCTGACATTGTGGAGAAAATACTCAAGCATTCATCTAGACGTAGACCGAATGCCTTCTCAATGTCATGGAGTAAAATAAATTCCTCTCCATCCACAACGATGCAGGAGAGATATTCAAGTTCCACCTCTGGTAATGTGGGCTCAGAGGGGTTGAGATTTGAAGGGGGGGCCTCCTCCATGCTTGATTGCACATGTAGTTTATCCTCAACACCACCAGGGAATTCTTGGTGGATTGTAATGCTTTCTTTGGAAAAATTTATGGCCTGTGGTTGAGGCTCATTCTTCTCCTTAACAAAACCCCCAGTGGCAAGGTTGGGGAGCTCAACAGGTGTAGGTTCCGGCTCCTCATTAATAATAAAATATGTTGTTGCAGTGTAGGATAGGTACTTTGTACCCATCCTCTTCTTTTTGTTAAGTTTTTTTACTAATGGCACAGAGTCATCTAGTAAGTGCCCAGCAGTTTCCGCAATTGCCATGAAGCGCTTAAGGCGCTTCATGAAGGCTTCATCGCCTCTATGTATGTAGAGTAGAAGGTCACATGGAACCCATTTACCCTCATAAGGTGGTATTTCTATAGAAAAACGCAAGATGTAGTACTCAAGGAACTCTATGATTTCCTTGAGCACATCAGAGTTCAGTTGAATTGTTTTGTCTAGATCAGGGACCCTAGACAGTAGGTCATACAAGTGGTTCTGACCTTTGAACTCAGTTGATTCCAAGAACTCATTGAAGAGTTCACGTGGACGTTTGAGTTGCAGGGTACTGGAGGATGCGGCAGCCATTGCGCGTGATGCTAGCTTGTGTGCGTACTCTGCTAGTGATTGTAGCTCTTCTTGGTTGCAAAAGTGAGAAATGAGAGAATAAGTGTTGCTTTTATAGTAGTTTCAAAATTTTAAAGTGAGTGGGACCCATTTTAAAACTAAAACTGATACCTTCAAATAAAACAATCATGCACAGAACTCTCAGAAAAAAAACTTTTGCTCATAAAAAGATTGAACAGAATCATTAACCAGAATAAGATACACGACAACACAATAGAAAAAAAAAATTCTCAGAACTTTAAAATTATAATAAATTGCCATTGGAAAAACCAAAGATTTGGCAAATTGTACATCATATTGAGATCAAAAAATTTTACATGCTACATGTCTTGCATGTTAAATACATTGTTGCAGATGTAGGATTATAAATGGAACATAGGTGTGTGTACACTGTAGCACTCAAATAGTCCTTGAGCTATGACAATGAAAGTTGAGTTCCATCCACACTCCATTCAAGGAGGACTTTAATTTTATCCTCCAACCTCTTACCAATCTGCAGACAAATAGAAAACTTTAAATGAACATATTTGAGTGTAAGAATTTGTATAAACAAAAGAAGAAATACCATATGCTACTTACCTTATGCCCTTGTATTCTGAACTTTGATTGATCCAGATCCTCAAATCCCATGATTACTAGATGTTCTCTCACGTTGGCAAGAGTCCAATGATGATTTACTGAAATAACTTCCATTTCATTGTTGGGTAGATTTATCTTAATTTCAAATGAAATTAAAACACCCTCAGAACTTTGTAATGGTATCCATTCACCAAGTTTACACATCCAACGATCATAATAGAATCTAATGTACAATGAAGTACGATGTTTCAAGTATCGAAATCCTATGCCTCTTGCACCAATTTTACAAATGTATCTATCCCCTTTGGTGCATCCTTCTACAAGTCCCCATTTTTCACCTAGCAAACACTCTACCTGCTCATACGTGATATCTTTTAACATGAACATTGTTGACGTCTCTAGAATTGTGAATATCTGAAATAAATGTACAAAACAATGAACAGGAACACACCAATGTAATCCTATAGATCTTGAAACTCTTGTAAATTTCAAAGAGTTGTGTATGTCCATCACCATCTTATGCTTCAAAGATGTTAATGTCCATACATCAGGTTGCGGCCACTCAAGCTTTAAGAGAGAATCTACCTTAATCATCTCTAACTTGCCAAAATCATTTGATGAAGAGGGTACAACATATGTATGTGTGTAAAAGAAAACTCTCTCACATAATAGCTGAGCAGGACGGGCTTGTGGAAAGACTATCGACCCAACATCTGCATGCAATGCTTGGAAAGTACCTGTAAGACTATGAAGTGGTTGTTCTTCCACCAAGGCAGAAGGAAATATGTCTACAACAAAAAAATACACAACTTAGCTAGGTATATTCTGAAATTTGGACAAAAGTCAATGAGTAATACTTACAGTTGATAGGATATCTCATTTTGTTTGAGTTTTCCAATTTCATGGTTGACATTGTGAACACATGTTGTACAATGGCAACAGTTTCACCATTTTTGAGCTTTTTGAAGCCTAGTAACTTCCCTTTCCAATGAAGATCCAAGTTTCCACGATCTCTCACACGGTGAGGACCAACACCAGAGGGTTGCATGTACACCCATGCACCTTTGCAGAACTCCTGTCCTAACCAAAATCCTTCTGGAGCCTTGATATTGTGACATTTTATCGCGATAACCTCATCTTTTGGACGTCTATGAGATTTAGGTTTCTCCATTGGAGATCAGGCTATGGAAATGACAGTAGGAATTCAAAGAAGATGATGCATAGAGAAAGAAATGGAGATGCAGGAGCTGCAATGGTGTGCTAGGGAGAGAAAGTAGTGGAAAGAGATGACTTTTTGGGACCTGGGTATGAAAATGGGAGGTTTTGGAGGGAGAAAGTTGCATTTTGAGTTATTTTTGAAAAAGTCACTTTTTTCACTTCAGTTCATGCACGGATTTTGATTTAGAACCCAAAAATAGCACTTTTGATCCTAAAAAGTGGTTGGGGGACCATTAAATGGTGTTATGATGAGTTTTATAACTTTTTGAAAATTTTGAATTTTTGGGCCCAAGTAAGTTACGAGATTCCTTTCTCTATCTAGAGGCAAAACCTGAACATAGGGGAATCCTGTCCCCTCATCCCCCTTCAGCCTAGTGATTTATAGGCTATAGACTGTGTCCACCACCCTCCTCTCATTGGTCCATCACTAATCACTCCTTAATCCAAAAGGCCCATGCAGGGTTCATTTTTTTCCCTAATGGAAGGCTCTACCTCCCAAGCAAACTATGTAGGGAGAGGTAGATCTTCAAGAGGTAGAGGCAGAGGAGGTAAGTCAGGTAGGGGGAGATCCTACAACTCATCACCATGCAACATTTGTGGATTGTCCAATCATACCACAGATGAATGCTACAAGAACTACAAGAATCAGAGAGGAAGAGGCTACTCAAGAGGTGGATACTCTCAAGGAAGAGGCAGATTCAATCAACACCAAAGCTACAATGGATACATCAATCAATACAACAACAATTACAACAACAACCACAATGGTAACTACCAAGGTGGATTCAGGAATAGAAGAGATTACAACAACTATGGAGAGGAGCAAGATGACTCCTTATTGATCATGAATATGACTTCTAAGTCAGGTATCAATGATGATCACTTATTCTATATTGATTCAGGTTGCTCTAATCATGTAGCTGGCAATGTGGCACTACTTTCTGATTTGGAAGAACCCAAAGGCAAGCATCAAGTGCAGACAGGTGATGACACTAAACATTCAATTGTTAAAATAGGCAATGTCAAAACTAGTGATGGTAATCAGAATTTATTGAGCAGAGTATTGTATGTTCCAACAATCACCAAGAACCTAATGAGTGTAGGTCAGATTGTGGAAAAAGGTTTGCAGGTCAGATTCACACAACATGGAGCATATGTGGAGGATCCAAGACATGGATTCAGAAGGATAGCTAAGGGAGAAAAATCAGGTAGATTGTTTACTTTTGAGCTAGAAGACACCAAGAATATTGCTTTGTATAATTACAAGGATCAAACACTATCAGAATTGGAAATTTGGCACAAGAGGTTAGGTCACATTGGTGAGAGGACCTTAAAGCAAATGAGTAGGGATCAATGTGTGCTTGGGATACCTAATGTATCCAAGCAACACATGATATACAAGTGTGGGGCTTGTCAATTTGGTAAGTCACACAGATTGCCTTATACCAAGAAAGGTTTCATGCATGAAGATTATCTGGAGTTAGTGCATACAGATGTTTGGGGACCTAGCAAGGAACCATCCATATCTGGATCAAGGTACTATGTGTCCTTCATTGATGACTATAGCAGGTGGACTGTCTTATACTACATGAAACATAAAGATGAAGTATTTAATTGTTTCAAAAAATATCTTGCACTAGTTGAAAATCAAACAGGTAGACATTTGAAGAAGCTAAGGTCAGATGGTGGTGGAGAATACTTCTCAAATGAATTTGAAGATTTCTTGCAGGAAAGAGGCATCAAGAGGGAGATTACTACAAGGTACTCACCTGAACAAAATGGGGTAGCTGAAAGAAGGAATAGACTTATAGTAGAAACAGCAAGGTCTATGCTTAATGAAAAAAAGTTGCCAAATTATCTTTGGGCAGAAAGTGTATCCACTGCCACCTATCTCATCAACAGGTTGCCATCCAAATCACTTAATGGCATGACACCATATGAAGCTTGGCATGGTAAGAGACCCTCTCTGGATCATTGCAAAATCTTTGGTTGTGTAGCATATGTGCATATTCCCTCACAGGTAAGGGGAAAGCTAGACCCTAAGGCTGAAAAATGTATCTTCATTGGTTATGATTTGAACCAAAAGGGATACAGATTCTACAACCCAACAAACAAAGGCTTCAAGGTAAGCAGAGATGTCATCTTTGATGAGAATGACTCATGGTATGAGAATGAATGCAGGAAAGTGAGTCTACCCTATGACATGGAAGAAGATTTTCCAAAGCTCGCCAAGGAGGAATCAATTCAGAAAGAAGATTCAAGCTCAGATGATGATGATACAATAAATCTTGAGGAGTTCAATGCTTGGAAATCCAAAGGGAAGATGAAGATGAAGCAACTAGAAGATAAACCAAAATCCTCAACTCAAGCTATGAGGAGATCTCAGAGAGAAAGTAAGAAACCTATTAGGTATGGGTATGATACTTCCCTTGTAACCAAGCATTCTGTATATCTTGCAAAGGATCTATTGAATGAAGAACCAGGTTCATTTGAAGAAGCAATCACTAAACCAGAATGGAAGGAAGCAATGGATGAAGAAATATAGGCACTCAAAGAGAGTGACACTTGGGACTTGGTACCCAAGAAAGACTCTATGAAAGTAATAGGATCCAGATGGATCTACAAACTAAAGAAGAATTCAGATGGAACAATAAACAGGTATAAAGCTAGGTTGGTAGCCAAGGGTTTTGCACAAACCCAAGGCATTGATTATGAGGAGACATTTTCTCCTGTGGCCAAGATGCCAACTATCAGAATTTTGGTGAGTGTAGCTGCATCCAAAAATTGGAACATGTACCAATTGGATGTGAAGAATGCATTCTTGAATGAATGGATATCTGAAGAAGTCTACATGTCACAACCACCTGGCTATGAAGACCCCAATAAGGTAAATCATGTTTGTAAATTGAAGAAGGCTCTATATGGTTTGAAGCAGGCACCTAGGCCATGGAATTACAGGTTGACAACCTATCTCCAAGACCAAGGATTTGTGATGAGTAAAGCAGACACTTCTCTGTTTATAAAGAGAAGTAGTACAGAGGTAATATATTTATGTGTCTATGTTGATGACATCATTATTACAGGAAATGATGTTCAGGGAATTAGACACATCAAAGGACAGATGATGAAGGAATTCAAGATCAATGATCTTGGATTATTAAAGTATTTCTTAGGTCTTGAATTGGTCTACACAAATTCAGGTATCTACATCACTCAAAAGAAGTATGTACAGGATATGGTCAAGAAGTTTGGTTTGCAGGATGCTAAAGTATCTACTACTCCAATGGAGGTCAACCTAAAGCTAAGTGCTCATGAAGGGGAAGAAATACAAGACATCACAGGATATCAAAGTATGGTAGGTAGTTTGAATTATGCTACCTTGACAAGAATTGACATAGCATATGGAGTTAGTGTGCTTAGTCAATTCATGCACAAACCAAGGGTACCTCACCTAGAGGCAGCAAAGAAAATCTTGAAGTACCTCAAAGGAACTCAAAGTCATGGTTTGTACTTTCCATATACATCAGATATTGATATTAAAGTTTACTCAGATGCAGATTGGGCAGGATGCAAGGATGACAGGAGGAGCACATCAGGGTACATATGTTTTGCAGGTGACAAACCTACTTCTTGGTCAGCCAAGAAACAACCTACAGTAGCTTTGTCATCTACTGAAGCAGAGTATAGAGGGCTAGCCAATGCCACTCAAGAAGCTATCTGGTTGAAGCTTCTATATACAGAGTTAGGCCTATATACAAGGCCACCAATCATCTTTGGAGACAACACTAGTTCTCTTCACCTTGCAGCTAATCCAATTTATCATGCTAGAACCAAACACATAGAGGTTCATTACCACTATGTGAGAGAGAAGTTACTTAGCAAAGAGATTCAATTGACATATGTGTCTACTAATATGCAATGTGCAGATTTGCTCACAAAAGCATTGGATGGAAACAAGCTATGCAGATTTAAATCCATGATTGGATTGCAGGATGTGTTTGAAGACTAAAGATGAAGAAGATGAAGACTTAAGCCAAAGTGTTTGGCTTGAGGGGAAGCTGTTGGTGTAAATCAAGCCTTCACACTGGGCTTTGATTTATAGCTTGAAGACATCACATAAAGCTTGGATTAATTCTTGAAGATTGAGCCATATAAACTCATGCTTATGAGTTCTCACTTTTTTACTTATTGTAAAAGTCATTGTGACTTGGAATATTTTGTAATCACACCTACTTGAGAAAGTCGTGGAAACTTGAATGTTGTAATGGAGAGAATATCTCCCTACTTTTAGAGGAGAGATTCTAGGGAGCCTTAGTTTGAATTTCAAATTCAAATCACCATCAAACTTCTATAAAAGCTACATTGAAAAGTCGCGGGTAATCTATCATCATTCCCGAGGCTTACATCTGTGATTATAGAGAGTGTGAGTGCTACACCATAGCCTACACATCTCCAACTCATTAGGCTACATCTATCAAGCCAATGAGATTGTACATTCATGTGAATTAATAGAAAGAGTTACATTCATTATTTCTGGTTTTGTCTGAGTCACCATCTCCAAGTCTGTCAACTTCAGAGGGGCATTTCTCAGTGCTCACTGAATCAAATCAAGAGTTCAATAGCTCGTTGGAACCAGCTCAAGGTCTTCTACAAGCACACAAAAGTTCAAAAGATTTCGTTTGGCCATTTGTGAGAAATCGGCTTCAAAGTCATCACTGGTCTATCTCTGCAACTCTCCTAAAAAGTCGGGGGTAATCATAATTTTGCTAAACTTATTTCTTAGTGTATGGTTTATCAATTTGAGTGATTCCACTTGCAATTGGTAGCTTACTAAGGTACTTTAATACCCCCAAAAGGAATTGTTTCAATTTCAAGTGTGCTGGTCACACTGAGCATAACACTGAGCAGGTATCATTACAGAATTAGAAAGTTTTCAAGACTAAAGAAGTGCAAACTCATCTATTTTGATCTAATCACTACTCAACTCACTTCCAAAGTACATATAGCATATTTTGGTGTCATTTGGAAGCTCAAGGAGTCTACTAAGTATTTCTGGAATCAAAGGAGGGCTGGTGTGAAGCAGGTCTAGCAGCACCAACTCATTTCTTGAGTGCATCCAACCATCACTCCCAACATACAAGTAGTTGTGTAAGCTCATGGATCAAGTAACCCCCATCAAGTGACAACGGTGTCGAGAGCTATCCTATGGTAGAGCTTTAGTCAAAACATCTGTAGTGTGATATCAAGTATGAACCATCTCGAGAAGAATGTGCTTAGTGGCTAAGCAGTCTCTAATGAAGTGATACCGCACCTTAATGTGCTTGGTCTTTGCATGATAGATTGGATTCTTATCCAATGTCATGGCACTCTAACTATCACTGAGCAAATGAGGTACATGCTAAGGTAGGCCTATATAAGCAAGAGGGGAAAGCCACAATGCTTCCTTTCATTTCTCATTTCTTATGACATACTCTATTTTTATAGTGAAAAGAGCTATACATTATTGAAGATATCTCTAAGAGAACACTTCCAGCAAAATAAAGTGTACCCTAATGTAGACTTATGATTTTCTACACAACTTGCATATTCAAAAAATATGTAACCAATAATGGATGCTTTCCCTCTACCCAAGCATAGACACTTGTCCTTAGTTCCACTTTGATATCTCAAAATAATCTTGACTGAAGTATTTTGATGATAGTGCACCACACTGTGCTCTCCTTCTTAAGAGCTCCAGGCCAATATGCTTGGAGTAGAAAATTGCACTCTAGGCACTACACACAGTACTCTGCATAGAGGTTGTAAAATATGTAGAAAACATAGTACACAATGAGCACAAATAGAGACTTCTTAGGTGTTACAAATGCGGTCAAACATATAGTTTGTGGCTGATCATGTCACTATATGTTTTAGTAAGGAACATATATAGACGTTTCCTATGGCCATTGGGCCTTTCACATGGACACTAATGGTAACAATCTCCCACTAAAGGGCAACATGGCTAAAGTAACTATGGGAGAAAAATGAAGAATGATAAAGAATACTTGAGTGTAAGTATACAAACTATACCTCCCACCTAATGGGCATGTCACACAGTATACAAGTGACTATGTAAGATCATGAATCAAGTAACCCCCATCAAGTGACAATAGTGTCGAAAGTTATCCTATGGTAGAGCTTTAATCAAATCATCTATAGCATAATCTTGAGTATGAGCCTCCTCAAGAATAATGTGCTCAGTGGCTAAGCAATCTCTAATGAAGTGATACCTTGACTCGATGTGCTTGGTCTTTGCATGATAGATCAGGTTCTTAGCCAAAGTGATGGCACTCTGGCTATCACTAAGCAAACAAGGTGCATGCTGAGGTAGACCCATATTACAAGCAAGACAAGAAATCCAAAACGCCTCCTTACATGCCTCACTTGCTACAAAATACTCTACTTCTATGATGGAAATAATTGTACATTCTTGAACATGAGATCTCCAAGAGATAGCACCTCCAGCAAAATGAAAAATGTAACCTGATGTAGACTTGTGATTGTCTACACAACTAGCATAGTTAAAATTTGTGTAACCAATAATGGATGCTTTCCCTCTACCTAAGCATAGACACTTGTCCTTAGTGCCACTCACATATCTCAAAATCAGCTTGACCACTTACCAATGTTGCTTGACAGGATTAGACATAGATTTGCTCACAACTCCCAGTGCAATTGCAACGTCTGGTCTCGTAGCTACCGTAGCATACATGAGGCTACCAACAATAGAGTGATAAGGAATTTCGGTCATGTATTCTTTTTCCTCATCTCATTTACAGCAATCATCCTTGCTCAATTTCACATATGTGGGTAAAGGTGTACTCAATGCCATTCCACCCTACATATTGAACCTATGAAGTACTTTGGATATGTACTCACCTTGAGAGAAGTATATGCATCTTTTACTCCTATCACGAGTAATGTGCATGCCAAGAATATGTTTGGCATCCCTCAAATCCTTCATATCAAATGTCTGAATAACTTCTTTTTGAGAATGGAATAGTCATAAGAGGAGTTCCCAGCAATCAACATATCATTGATGTAAGGTATCAAGCATATCAAGCTGCCATCTAAGCATCTCTTTGTGTAGAGAAAATGATCTTAATTGCTTTGAGAATAGCCTTGAGACTTCATAAAAGCATAAACATTTTGTTACCATTGTCTAGGGGACTTTTTGACTCCATATAAGCTCTTGTTGAGCTTACAAACTAGACTTTCTATGTTAGGAACTACATAACCCTCTCGTTGTTCCATATACATCCCATTTGTAAGATCTCCATGCAAGAAATTAGGTTCTACATCCATTTGGACTAGCTCTAAGTCCTCTATTGCGATGAATCCAAGCAACATTTGCAAGGTAGTCATCTTGACCATTGGAGAGAAGGTTTTCTGGAAATCAACACCATGTTGTTGCTTAAAACGTTTTGCAAACAAGTCATACTTTATACTTTGGAGAAGCACTATCTCATGTGAATTTTAGCTTATATACCCATTTACATGGTAAAGCTTTCCTACCCTTTGGCAAAGGTACTAAATCCCAAGTACCATTCTTGTGAATAGAGTCCAACTCACTCTTCATGGCATCCTCCCACTTGACATGATCCTCTGTCCACATAGCCTCTTTCTGGCAAGAAGGCTCACTGGCATTTGTTAGCATAACAAAATCTAAACCTCGAGCATATATATTTGTTATATGTGAGACATGTGTAGAGTGTCTCAATGGTTACTAACCAAGATCATTTGCAAACTAATCAGATCATACATTCTCTTGAACATCCCTATGTGCAGCAATTTTATGCATGCTTACTAGAGTACTTGTATCCTCAAACACCACTCTTCCCACTTTGACCTCCTTAATGGGCTGTTTATGCATCTTAGACTCATTGAAAATGACATCACTTCTTCTCATCACTGATTGTGTTTCAGGATCCGATAAGCGATATCCAAAATTATCATCCTCGATTGTATCCAAGAAAAATGCATTTCTTTGACTTATGGCCCAACGTTTGTCTAAGATTCTTGGTATATGGACATATGCTTCACACCCAAAAACTCAAAGATGATCATAATAGGGTGGCTTCCCTGTCCAACTCTTGTGCCACTTTCAGACCTTTGAGAGTACTAGCTGAAAGGTTAATCACATGAACTAGAGTCAATAGTGCTAACCAAAAGCCTTGTGAAAGTTTTGCATGATGTAGGATAGAAGCTACTCTATCGTGATTAGTTCTATTCATCCTTTCTGCTACACCATTTCCCATTATCTAAATGTAAAGCTTTGATCTTATTTCCTTTTGGAGTCTCAAATGAAGCAAGCCATTTTCTAAAATTATGGAATACCTCATCCTTTTCTTTGATAATATATATCAAGAATTTTCTAGTAGCATCATCTATGAAAATGAAAATGTAAAGAGAACCACCTAATGACCTTGTGGGCATAGGACCACACACTTCTGTATGAACAAGATCTAAAGGCTGAATTGAAGAGTCAATGCACATCTTATGCATGTTTCTGGTTTGCTTTCCATATTGACAATGCTCATAAAATGAAAAATCAAAGAAGGATAACATAGGTAAGTAGCCAGATTAAGAAATATTTACCATTCCACTACGAGATATATGGCCCAAACGTTTATGCCAAATACAATCCATAGGTTGTTCAATAGCAACTAACGTGTTCTTTCTGTGATACAAATAAAGGATAAAGTGAGCCAACTTTGCTTCCTTTTGCAATAACCAAATTGCCCTTTGATATGTGAAAGGACTGTGCATAGAATACCACCTTGTAACCAAGGTCATCAAGTTGACCAACTGACATCAAACTAAGTGATAACTGAGGTACATGGTGTACATTATGCATAGTAAATTTTGAACCATCAATGAAATACACAACCACATCTCTAATCCCAACAACATCACACTGATAAGAATCACCAAGTCTCACAATACCAAGAGACTTTGTTGCATAAATAGAGAAGAACTCTCTATGTGGTGTCACATGGAAAGAAGCACGAGAATGTTGTTGGTGCATTTCAAGCCTTCACACTTGGCTTGGAACCTTGGAAGATTAGCTTGGACAACTTTCATCAAGGCTTCACTTGAAGCAAGGTCCATATGAACGTATGCTTATAAGTTCTTACCTCTTTACCCTTTGTAAAAGTCTATATGACTTGGCATCTCATGTAATCACTTACCTACTTGATTAGTCGTGGAAAAGTGAATGGTTTAGTAGAGAGAATATCTCCATACTTTTAGAGGAGAGATTATAGGGAGCCTTAGTTTGAATTTAAAATTCAAATTAACCTCCAACTCATATTAAAAGTGAAGGAAAAACTCGCGGGTTAGCTAGTCCAATTGAGCTCACTCCCCGAGGCATTCTACTGTTGTAACTCAGTGTGTGTTAGTGCTACTGCATAGCCTACACCACAACACCTCATTTAGCTAAGCTTGTCAAGCTAATGAGTATGTACAATTACATCAATCAATAGAAGTATACACATTTACTATCTCTGTTGTCTCTGAGTCATCTACTCCAAGTCTGTCAACTTCAAAGGAGCATATCTCAGGATCTACTGAACCAAATCAAGTGATTCAAAGCACATTGGAACCAGCTCTAAGCATACTACATGCCTACAAAATTGCAAGGCCAAAGAATCAGCCATCTCAGAGAAATCTCACTCGAAGTCGTCACTGGTATTTTTCTGCAGAGTTCCTAAAAAGTCGGGAGTGTCCCTAATTTTGCTAAACATCTTTCTCAGAGTATAGTTTGTCATTTCCTTTCAATCCACTTGCAAATGGTAGCTTGTTGAGCTAATTTAATATGTCCAAAAGGAATTAGATCAATTGTGAGTGTGCTGGTTATACAGAGTGAAAGACTGAGCAGGTATCAAGATCAAAATAGAAAGTTTTTCAAGTCTAGTGAAGTACAAACTTATCTGTTTTGATCTAATCATTACTCAAAACTATTTCCAAAGTACATATAGCATATTTTGGTATCATTTGGAAGCTCAAGGAGTCTACTAATCATATCTGGAGTCACTGAGGGCTGGTGCAAAGCAGGATTAGCAGCATCTACTCAATCTCTTGAGTGCATCCAACCATCACTCCCAACAGTGGTATCAGAGCAAATAAGGTAAACATGGGAGATGGTCTTCCTTCATTCATTGACAAATTGGACAGGAACAATTACCAAGCTTGGTCATTAAGGATGAAGACCTATCTACAAGGAAGGAGCTTATTTGGATACATATCAGGAGATGAGGAGTTGCCCTCATTTAAAACTAGAGGACTACCCACCAAGGATGAACATGAGAGGCTCAACCAATGGTGTGCAAAAGATGCTTTGGCAAGGTCTTACCTTCTTAACTCTATATCTGATTTTCTTTTACCTCATGTAAGGAATTGTAAGACTTCCCAAGAGACTTGGGAAACCTTGTCAACATACTTTTCTTCCAACACAAGGGCCAGGAAGAATCAACTGTGGATTGAATTCACAACCCTTAGGAAGCAGCCCAAGCAATCAGTCTCAGAGTATGTGACAAAGATTAAAGATGTGGCAGACCAATTAGCAAGCATTGGAGAGGAGATTGAAGAGGAGAAAATAGTCAGGCAAGTAACAAATGGACTCAAGGCAGATGATAAGTGGGAAAGTTTCACCACTGCAATGGACCTCTATATGGACATGCATACCCCAGATCTCACAACACTCATGGGCCAACTATTCACACATGAAGCAAAGTTTACAAAGGCAGGAGATCAATCAAAAGGTAGCAACCCCTCTGCTCTCTATACTGATAGGAAAGTTAAGGATAAAGATAAAGGGAAGAAACAGGAAGAAGAAGGCTCTACCTCCCAAGCTAATTATGCAGGGAGAGGTAGATCTTCAAGAGGAAGAGGCAGAGGAGGTAAGTCAGGTAGGGGGAGACTCTACAACTCATCACCATGCAACATTTGTGGATTGTCCAATCATACCACAGATGAATGCTACAAGAACTACAAGAATCAGAGAGGAAGAGGCTACTCAAGAGGTGGATACTCTCAAGGGAGAGGCAGATTCAATCAACATCAAGGCTACAATGGATACAACAATCAATACAACAACAATTACAACCACAATCACAATGGTAACTACCAAGGTGGATTCAGAAATAGAAGGGATTACAACAATTACACAGAAGAGCAAGATGACTCCCTATTGATCATGAATATGACCTCCAAGGCAGGTACAAATGATGATCATTTATTTTATATTGACTCAGGATGTTCTAACCATGTAGCTGGCAATGTGGCACTACTTTCTGATTTGGAAGAACCCAAGGGCAAACATTAGGTACAAACAGGTGATGATACTAAACACTCTGTTGTAAAGATTGGAAATGTGAAGACATGTGATGGTAACCAGAACCTATTGAGCAGGGTACTCTATGTACCAACCATCACCAAGAATCTAATGAGTGTTGGTCAGATTGTGGAGAAAGGTTTGCAGGTCAGATTCACTCAACATGGAGCATATGTGGAGGACCCAAGACATGGATTCAGAAGGATAGCCAAGGGAGAAAAATCAGGTAGATTGTTTACTTTTGAGCTAGAAGACACCAAGAATATTGCTTTGTATAATTACAAGGATCAAACACTTTCAGAGTTAGAAATATGGCACAAGAGGTTAGGTCACATAGGTGAAAGAACCCTAAAGCAAACGTGCAGGGATCAATGTGTGCTTGGGATACCTAATGTATCCAAGAAACACATGATTTACAAGTGTGGAGCATGTCAGTTTGGTAAGTCTCACAGGTTGCCCTACTCAAGGAAAGGTTTCATGCATGAAGACTACCTAGACTTGGTACACACAGATGTTTGGGGACCTAGCAAGGATCCTTCCATTTTAGGATCAAGGTATTATGTGTCCTTCATTGATGATTATAGTAGATGGACCATCTTATACTTTATGAAGCATAAAGATGAAGTGTTTAATTGTTTCAAGAGGTATCTTGCACTTGTTGAAAATCAAACAGGAAGAAGCTTGAAGAGGCTAAGGTCAGATGGTGGAGGAGAGTACTTCTCAAATGAGTTTGAAGATTTCTTGCAGGAAAGAGGCATCAAAAGGGAAATTACTACAAGGTACTCACCTGAACAAAATGGGGTAGCTGAAAGAAGGAATAGACTCATAGTAGAAATAGCTAGGTCTATGCTTAATGAAAAGAAATTGCCAAATTATCTTTGGGCAGAGAGTGTATGTACTGCCACCTATCTCATCAACAGGTTGCCATCCAAATCACTTGATGGCATGACACCATATGAAGCTTGGCATGGTAAGAGACCCTCTCTGGATCATTGTAAAATCTTTGGTTGTGTAGCATATGTGCATATTCCCTCACAGGTTAGGGGAAAGCTAGACCCTAAAGCTGAAAAATGTATATTCATTGGCTATGATTTGAACCAAAAGGGATACGGATTCTACAACCCAACAAACAAAGGCTTCAAGGTAAGCAAAGATGTCATCTTTGATGAGAATGACTCTTGGTATGAGAATGAATGCAGGAAGATTAGTCTACCCTATGATATGGAAGAAGACTTCCCAAGGCTCACCAAGGAGGAACCAATCCAGAAAGATGAATCAAGCTCAGATGATGATGATACAATAAACCTTGAGGAGTTCAAGGCATGGAAGTCCAAAGGAAAGATGAAGATGAAGAAGCTTGAGGATACACCAGAATCCTCAACTCAAGCAATGAGAAGATCTCAGAGAGAAAAGAAGAAACCTATCAGATTTGGGTATGACACATCACTTGTAACTAAACATTCTGTATATCTTGCAAAGGATTTGTTGAATGAAGAACCAGGTACCTAGGAAGAAGCAATCACCAAACCAGAATGGAAAGAAGCTATGGATGAAGAAATGGAAGCTCTCAAGGAAAGTGATACTTGGGACTTGGTACCCAAGAAGGACTCTATGAAGGTGATAGGATCCAGATGGATCTACAAGCTAAAGAGAAATTCAGATGGAACAATAAACAGGTACAAAGCTAGGTTGGTAGCCAAGGGTTTTGCACAAACCCAAGGCATTGATTATGAGGAGACATTTTCTCCTGTGGCTAAGATGCCAACTATTAGAATATTGGTGAGTGTAGCTGCATCCAAGAATTGGAACATGTACCAATTAGATGTCAAGAATGCCTTCTTGAATGGATGGATATCTGAAGAAGTCTACATGCCACAACCACCTGGCTATGAAGATCCCAAGAAGGTAAATTATGTTTGTAAATTGAAGAAGGCTCTATATGGGTTGAAGCACACACCTAGAGCATGGAATTACAGGTTGACAACCTATCTCCAAGACCAAGGATTTGTGATGAGCAAAGCTGATACTTCTCTGTTCATAAAGAGAAGTAGTACAGAGGTAATCTACTTGTGTGTTTATGTTGATGACATCATCATTACAGGCAATGATGTCAATGGGATTAGACACATCAAAGGACAGATGATGAAGGAATTCAAGATCAATGATCTTGGATTATTGAAGTACTTCTTAGGTCTTGAGTTAGTGTACACCAACTCAGGTATATATATCACTCAAAAGAAGTATGTACAGTATATGGTCAAGAAGTTTGGCTTGCAGGATGCTAAAGTCTCAACCACTCCAATGGAGGTCAACCTAAAGCTAAGTGCTTATGAAGGGGATGAAATACAAGACATTACAGGATATCAAAGCATGGTAGGTAGTTTGAATTATGCTACCTTGACAAGAATTGACATAGCATATGGAGTTAGTGTGCTCAGTCAATTCATGCACAAACCAAGGGTACCTCACCTAGAGGCAGCAAAGAAGATCTTGAAGTATTTGAAGGGAACTCAGAACCATGGTTTGTACTTTCCTTATACATCAGATATTGATATTAAAGTTTACTCAGATGCAGATTGGGCAGGATACAAGGATGATAGGAGAAGCACATCAGGCTACATTTGTTTTGCAGGAGATAAACCTATTTCTTGGTCAGCCAAGAAGCAACCTACAGTGGCATTGTCATCCACTGAAGCAGAGTATAGAGGGCTTGCCAATGCCACTCAAGAAGCTATCTGGTTAAAACTCTTGTATACAGAGTTAGGTCTATACACTAGACCTCCAATCATCTTTGGAGATAACACAAGCTCTCTTCACCTTGCAGCTAATCCAATATATCATGCTAGAACCAAACACATAGAGGTTCATTACCACTATGTGAGAGAGAAGTTACTAAGCAAAGAAATTCAATTCACATATGTGTCTACTAATATGCAATGTGCAGATTTACTCACTAAAGCATTGGATGGAAACAAGTTATGCAGATTCAAATCCATGATTGGATTGCAGGATGTGATTGAAGACTAAAGATGAAGACTTAAGCCAAAGTGTTTGGCTTGAGGGGGAGCTGTTGGTGCATTTCAAGCCTTCACACTTGGCTTGGAACCTTGGAAGATTAGCTTGGACAACTTTCATCAAGGCTTCACTTGAAGCAAGGTCCATATGAACTTATGCTTATAAGTTCTTACCTCTTTACCCTTTGTAAAAGTCTATATGACTTGGCATCTCATGTAATCACTTACCTACTTGATTAGTCGTGGAAAAAGTGAATGGTTTAGTAGAGAGAATATCTCCATACTTTTAGAGGAGAGATTCTAGGGAGCCTTAGTTTGAATTTAAAATTCAAATTAACCTCCAACTCATATAAAACGTGAAGGAAAAACTCGCGGGTTAGCTAGTCCAATTGAGCTCACTCCCCGAGGCATTCTACTGTTGTAACTCAGTGTGTGTTAGTGCTACTTCATAGCCTACACCACAACACCTCATTTAGCTAAGCTTGTCAAGCTAATGAGTATGTACAATTACATCAATCAATAGAAGTATACACATTTACTATCTCTGTTGTCTCTGAGTCATCTACTCCAAGTCTGTCAACTTCAAAGGAGCATATCTCAGGATCTACTGAACCAAATCAAGTGATTCAAAGCACATTGGAACCAGCTCTAAGCATACTACATGCCTATAAAATTGCAAGGCCAAAGAATCAGCCATCTCAGAGAAATCTCACTCGAAGTTGTCACTGGTATTTTTCTGCAGAGTTCCTAAAAAGTGGGAAGTGTCCCTAATTTTGCTAAACATCTTTCTCAGAGTATAGTTTGTCATTTCCTTTCATTCCACTTGAAAATGGTAGCTTGTTGAGCTAATTTAATATGTCCAGAAGGAATTAGATCAATTGTGAGTGTGCTGGTTATACAGAGTGAAAGACTGAGCAGGTATCAAGATCAAAATAGAAAGTTTTTCAAGTCTAGTGAAGTACAAACTTATCTGTTTTGATCTAATCATTACTCAAACTATTTCCAAAGTGCATATAGCATATTTTGGTATCATTTAGAAGCTCAAGGAGTCTACTAATCATATCTGGAGTCACTGAGGGCTGGTGCAAAGCAGGATTAGCAGCATCTACTCAATCTCTTGAGTGCATCCAACCATCACTCCCAACAAATGTAGCAGCCATGTGTGGGAAAAAGAATCAGTCATAAGAGCCTCAATAGGCATAGTATTGTCAAGTGTCAATGCACCAACATCCTTAAAAATGAGATTGATTTCTTCAATCTTCATCGTTGAAGTAGATGGTGTAGGTAACTATTTAACGTGCCCATCAACATTTTGGCCTTTGCCTTTAGCATTCTTTAATGCATAGTAGTCTTTCTTCATGTGTCCTTTCTTATGAGAATAATGACATTCCATATTCCTCTTCCTTGATTTATTGCTACTCTTAGTTTTTTAACCATTCTTTTCCTTATTCTTGAATCATGACCATTATATGCATCTTGACTCTGAGTGTCAACCATAGATTTTCTACGAATCTCCTCACTCAAGAGTTTTCCACATATGTCATCATAAATCAATTTACCACTAGTTGCACTGTTGCCAATGGCTGTGCAAAACATATCCCATATTGATGGCAAGGTGCATAGCAACGACTGCTTTCATTTTATTATCCATATCTAGTTCTCGAACCTGTAATTAGGATAATATAGCATCAAACTCATTTACATGAGCAGCAACATTGTTTGTATCCTTCATGTGAATATCATATAAACTTCTCATCAGATACACTTTGTTTGATGATATTTCTTTTTCATATGTATTTCATAACTTCTTCCAAAGCTCCTTTGCACTTTCACAATCCAATATTGTAAAGTAAACATTATCTTTGAGGTTCAATTGAATGGTAGACCTAGCCACTTCATCTTACTCATCCCAATCATCTTCATCCATGTCAATAGGCTTCTTTGATACTCAAATTACTCGCTTTCATTGACTTCTTAGAATCAACACATCCTTAATATGATTCTTCCATAGAGCAAAGTTTGAGCCATCCAATTTTTAAATCTCAAAATGGTATTTGCCCTATAATTTATAGCTCCTCATCGGAACATTGGCACTAGACCCTGATCCACCAAATGTTCCTAAGACCTCTTATGCCATGATGATAGAGACCTAAATAGAATGATAATGGAGCTAGACGATTCCAAACACCACTAAGGCTCAAAAAGGATGACCAAGTGTGAGATTGTGGGAAAGTTTCAAAAGTCTTCCTCCAAAAATGAATTAATGTACAGTAATGACCAACGAAAAGGATTATGTGAGAATAAATACCCTCACATGATATGTGTGTCAAGGAGTAAACTGACCACTATATAGTTGACAAAACCAAAAATCTGGAAAACATTTGCTAGAGTATCCTCTACAAAATGAGCATATGACTAGTGTCAAACTCTCATAAAACTGCAAGTACAGACATGTTTACCTGCATAGTGAATCACTGACTGCATTGCATATAACTAACTACTCGAAAGAAGATAAGTAGGTTTATCAAGCACCTATGAAAAACTATCGTACATCTCCTATGGTGAGGCTAGGTAAGTCTTCCACTTGCATCATTGAAGATCATGACATCTACGTGTCTCCCGATTAAGAAAACTTCACCACGGCCCTCTTTACCAACTGTTAAAGGCTTTATGCAAAAAAACATAACCACTATATCAATGACCACATGGACGTACATAAGCAATATAAATAGAAGTGTACATAATGTGTATATGCTCACTATATGCAGTAAAATGGCACTGAAAGGCTGAATTCACTGCCCAAACACTCACCAACAACACCTGCAAGTGTTTGTCAACTCTATTCTTCCACCACAACTAAAACCTTTCAAGAAATGATCTTGGTTTATTGAAGTATTTTCTAGGGCTTGAATTAGTTTACACTAATTCAGGGATATACATTACTTAGAAAAAGTATGTACAGGATATGTTGAAGAAGTTTCACTTGCAGGATGCTAAAGTAGCAAGCACTCCAATGGAGGTAAACCTAAAGCTAAGTGCCCATGAAGGTGTTGAAGTCAAAGACATTACAGGTTATCAAAGTATGGTGGGTAGCTTGAACTATGCTACTCTTACAAGAATTGATATTGCATATGGAGTAAGTGTGCTAAGTCAATTTATGCACAAGCCAAGGATACCTCACTTAGAGGCTGCCAAGAGAATCTTGAAGTATCTCAAGGGTACACAGAACCATGGTTTGTATTTTCCTTACACTTCAGATATTGATATCAAAATTTATTCAGATGCAAATTGGGTAGGATGCAAGGATGATAGGAGGAGCACTTCTAGATATATTTCCTTTGCAAGTGAGAAACCAATTTCATGGTCTTCAAAGAAGCAACCTACTGTTGCTTTGTCTTCCATAGAGGCAGAGTATAGAGGACTGGCTAATGCCACACAAGAAGCAATTTGAATTAAGCTTTTGTATACAGAATTGGGATTGTATACTAGGTCACCAATTATCTTTGGAGATAATACAAGTTCTCTCCACCTTGCAGCTAACCCTATCTATCATGCTAGGACCAAACACATAGAGGTTCATTATCATTATGTGAGAGAGACGTTGATAAGCAAGGACATTCGACTTACCTATGTATCAACCAACATGCAATGTGCAGATTTTGTTGACTAAAGCTTTGGATGGAACAAAACTTTGCAGGTTCAAATCCATGATTGGATTGCAGGATATACTTGAAGACTGAAGATGGACTTAAGCCAAAATGTTTGGCTTGAGGGAGAGCTGTTGGTTTAAATTGCAAGCCTACACATTTGGCTCAAAGGATACATTAAAGTCTACACATACATGAAGAAGCATAGGAATATATGCTAGTGGTTAATTCCCACTTTACCTCATTGTAAAAGTCAAATTGACTTGGAATCTTTTGTAATCACCTACCAAATTGAGTTGTGGAAAAAGTAGCTCATTTGATTGAAGGAATATCTCCAAGCATTTAGGAGCTTGATTATAGGGAGCCAAAATTTGAATTTGAATTCAAATCTTCACTCACTTCATATAGAAGTGAACATGAAAAGTCGCGGGTAAGAGCTCTTTCCCGAGCCTCATTCTACTGATTTTGAGTGTGTGTGAGGACTATACTATATAGCCTACACCTGTCTACACCATTAGGCAATGTTATTCATGCCAATGGGATTGTATACAAGTGTTCATTAATAGATACATTTACATCATTCATCTCTGAAGTTCTCTGTTAGTCTACTCAAAAGTGTGTCAACTTGTCAAGGGCATATCTCGGTCAATTCTTCACCAAATCAAGTGAATTCAAGCTTCTTGGATTCAGCTCAAAGTCATCTACATACTATCAAAAGTTGAAGTGATTCTATTCAGCCATTTCAGAGAAATCTACGTCGAGGTGAACTTTTGTTATTTTCTCCTACAGTCCTAAAAAGTTGGGGGTATAGCTAAACTTGCTAAATTGATTTCTCTTAGAATAGTTTATCTTTTTACATCATTCCACTTGCACATGGTAGCTTACTAAGCTAATTAAATACCCCTGGAAGGAATTTTATCAATTTCTATTGTACTGGTCACACTGAGTAAAACATCCAGCAGGTGTCAAGACATAAATAGAAGGTTTTCTTGAGTTTGTGAACTTCAAAGTTATCTGTTTTGGTTCAATCATTACACACATCACTTCCAAAGTACATAGGCCATTTTTTGGTGTTATTGGAAAGCTAAGAAGATCTACTTATCAACTCTGAAGCAAAAGAGGGTTGGTACAAAGCAGGTTTAGCAGTACCTACTCAGTCCCTTGGAGCATCCATCCATCTTTCCCAACATGTCGGGTGCTTGGAGCAAACTCAAGTATGATGTACACTCAAAGACAAGTGTGATGGAGACTCAAAGAGAATTAGTAATTCAATTGCAAACTATATCTTATCATTCGTATGAAAATAATTCATCCCTTCTTAATATGCTTTAGAAAGAAATACTTCCATCATTGAATTTCTTGTTCAAAACCCAATTTTCTCTCATCGAATATCATATGCATGTCTAGTTTGCTTGTTTATCAAAACTTACAAAAAAAAAAAGTGAACTCTCAAATTTCGTCACATAAAGCAATGTTGCCTAGAGCTATGAGAAGCCGTAGTGATTAATTAATTAAGTATTGAAATAACACTTCTTAAATGAGTGGGACGTTTCCAATCTGCTCTAGAGAGAAACAAAAGTAAATATTGATACGAAGACAGATTGGAATATCATCGTGCATGATAAATTAACGTGGAGTTTAGTTTGAAAGCATTGGTACTTTAATCATATTCGTGGTTCAGTATCTTATCTGCCTCTCTCAGGCGATGTATGCAAACCATAATGCATTGAAAAAAATAAATAAAACCGTTGTATTCTGTTTTGAACAAACATCAAACAAATGATTATGTAGTTAAATAACTTATATATATCAGAATCAAAGCTGACAACATAAATTAAACCACTGTCGTACGTTGATGTAATCTTACACTTTGATAAACAATTCTATTGTCAGCTTCAAAAATAGCCACCCGATACTATTAAAGGTTGGATCACATTTCAAGTATCAGCACAAAAATATCGGATTCCTATGTCTGTCCTATGCGCGTTAAGACTTCAGTCAAGTAAAACAACAAAGCTAACTGCGTTTTGATTTAGATAATAATTTGATCAGTCCATTACAAACAATTACGACAGGTCCTAAAATCTCCACAACAATCAGTTTATACTGGCCATTTTAATGATTCTCAGTTGTCAAGAAAAAAAATAGTGATCAAACTTTTACAGTATAATAAGGTGGATTAACTTTTACACTCTAGTCTGCGTATGCGTTTTGTAAACTTTACTAATGACCAATTTCTACATCAAAATACTATTCAGAAATGATAAAGCAAAACAGTTGCACAACGGCTTGTCAAAATCAGCATCAGTCGTTTGCACTATCTGTTGCATACAAAATTATGGACAGAAATGCTGAGCGCATATGATAATCATCTAATCATGATAAAGTAGATTAATTAAACTCTCTGTTCTGTCTCAAGTGAACTAGTTATTGCTTAATTAAAGCAAAACATTGGATTAAAACGGAGCAGCGGACATATCAGAGAATGATCAGATCTTTGCAGGAAACGCTTGAGTACTCAATACCTTAGAAGAAAAGTTGTTGTAGAAATGCTTAATTGATCAATACCTCGGGAGAATAAACTCTACGCACTTCTCTCCTTTTGGAACTTAGTGTTTCCTTCCGATCAACGCCATCCAAAGTTTAATCAATAAAGATTTTGGTCATTTCGGCTTGCACACAAGATCCTTAGAAGAATCCTTCATCTCTGCATGCGTCACTCTTCTTGAAGTTGAATGATCAACCCATCATTAGCACATTAAGCATCAACACATCAGAGAAGTTGCCACGATGACTTCAACCAGTTTTGTTTTCATCAATTAAACAGTTCAAAAGCATCAAAATCAAAACTTTTGAGTATACGCTTCACAACAGTTGTAGTAAACAACTAAGGAAAATCCTAAGTCCAATGCAATTCGTCATGGATTCGCAATGTAAAATTAACTGACTTCTCTATGTTCAGTCTTGAACAGTAATTTAGTCAAAGGTCGAATATTTATGTTGGGAATCGAGTGTCTCGAAATCGTAAGAAATATTGAAAACTCACAACACAAAAAGGTTTGTGAATAAGGCTGAGTTCTTCGATACAGACTCAATTCTTTACTGCAAGCTCAAAATAGGTGCAGAGATTCTCATTTAACATAAATCGCATGGACATGCCATACAGGCGGTAGAGGATGCAATGAACATAAAATTTTTAAACTCATATAAATGCGATTCAACATGCATGCACGCGTCTGTCTTATGCATGGTAATATTAGAGCCTTTAACTATGGATTTCCACATAAGTTTACATAAGAATACTCAAACACATGTCGTACAAAACACTTTATTGATTCCTACTAAGTATAACAATCTATGCAATTTAAAAGAACTAAACACCTAAGACTCTTTGTATGATATTGCATTTTTTACACAGGAAATGAATCCATTGTCCATGAAATCAGGAAATAAGAAATATGCAGAGAAGCATTTAAACACGCAATATGTGATGGTTTCGCAATCAGTTTTCTGTACATATTTACCAGAGAAGTTGTCACGGTGACTTCAACCTCCCAGCCATATTACACAATATAGCAATGGATCCGAAAGCCATAAATTAAGTACGGTGGACCCCTATTAGTGGGAAGTAGAGAATGAAGATCCACTTTGTGTTGTAGACCTACGAGCTACCGACCCATAAATCCTTCAGGTGTGCCATCACTCTGCAACTTTAGAGGCCAAGCATCACTCGTCCTCCAAGATGTGCCTTCTGTTCCCTCTTCAACTACCTCCTCTCTGAATAGCAGTGATTAGAGCTCCCCTTCCTTGTTTTTTCTCCTCAATTGGAGAGTAGCAGATTTGACTGTACCTTGGGGGGGGAGGGGGAGGAGGGGGAGGGAGGGGGGCAACGAGAGACCGGAACTGTTGTCTTCCCATTTTCAAACTCCAAAGCATCACCGCCCTTCTTGTCACTTCTCGAAGCTCTCGTGCATGGCTTCCAGGTATTTTCTAGCCGCATCCTGCAGACGTAAATCACTTGCATAGGTTCTTTTAGTTTTTTATTTGTACACGTTTTTACGTTTTGCATTTTTATCTTTGTTTTATATTATAATATTTTATTGCTTATTACTTTGACTTCATAATTATATGATTTTACACAAAATTTTATAGGTTCACATGCACATAAATTAAATTAGAACATCCATACTCATACAAGTTACATGACTAATACACATCACTTGCACATACTCAATTAGAACATCCATACTCAAAACAATTTACGTGACTAATACACATCACTTGCACATAATAATGGTGCAATTCACAAGCCTACACATTTGGCTTGTAACTCATACATATGACTCATACACATATGTAGATGCATAGGAATCAATGCTAGTGGCTAATTACCACTTTATCCTTTTGTAAAAGTCATATTTGACATGGTATCTTTGTCAACACCTACCAAAAAGGACTCATGGAAAAGTTAGCTTTGATTGATGGAATATCTCCTATAATGGAGGATCACTTTTTAGAGAGAGCCAACAATTTGAATTCAAATTCAAATTGAATGTAAACTCATATATAAACCTCTAGAAAAACGTCGCGGGTAAGACTCATCATCCTGAGCTTTCACTGTAGTTTCTGAGTGTGTGTGAGGCCTACACTCTGGCTCACACCTATCTACACCATTAGGCAATGATCTTCATGCCTATGGCATTGTACAAAAATGTTCATTAATACATATTTCTACATTGTTCATTTCTGAGTTCTCTATCATAGTGCTTGAAAGTCTCTCAACTTGTGGAGAGCATAACTCACTCATTTCTTCACCAAATGCAAAGATCTATAGCTTGTTGGAACCAGCTCAAAGTTTTCTACATTCTGAAAAATTTTGAAGGATTTCTATTCTGCCAATTCAGAGAAAAGCTTGTCGAAGTGGTCAGTATTCGAAGCCTGCAACAGTCCTAAAAAATCGGGGGTAAATGTTTACTTGCTAAATTGATTTCTCTGAGCATAGTTAATCTTTTTAAGTGATTCCACTTGGCATAGTTAGCTTGCTAAGCTAATTAGATACCCCTAAAAGGAAGTTTTCCAATTCCTACTGTGCTGGTCATACTAAGAAAAAGTTACAGCAGGTGTATTGTCAAAAATAGAAGGTTTTCTTGAAGGCTTGAAGTTCAAAGTTTTCTGTTTTGATTCTATCTTTTCATACATCATTTCCAAAGTACGCAGGCCATTTTATGGTATCATTGGAAAGCTAAAAGGGTCCACTTGTTAAATCTAAAGCATCAAAGGGCTGGTACAAAGCAGGATTTGGCAGTACCTACTCATCATCTTGAAGTGTCCATCCATCATTCCCAACAGTGATATCAGAGCAAAGTCAAGGTAAAATGGGAGATGGTTTTCCTTCATTTATTGATAAATTGGACAGGAACAATTATCAGGCATGGTCTCTAAGGATGAAGACAAGGAAGGAGTCTTTATGGATACATCTTAGGAGATGAGGAATGGCCCTCATTCAAAACCAGAGGACTACCAACAAAGGAAGGACATGAAAAGCTCAACACATGGTGTGCCAAGGATGCATTAGCAAGGTCTTACTTACTCAACTCCATCTTTGGTTTTCTTTTGCCATATATTAGAAACTGTAAGACATCCCAAGAGACTTGGGAAACCTTGTCATCCTATTTCTCTTCCAACACAAGGGCCAGAAAAAATCAATTGTGGATTGAATTCACCACACTAAGGAACCAACCTAAGCAAGCTATTTCAGAGTCTGTGACTAGGATTAAAGATGTAGCAGATCAGTTAGCAAGCATAGGAGAAGAGATTGAAGAAGAGAATATAGTAAGGCAAGTGATCAATGGGATTAAAGCTGATGACAAATGGGAAAGCTTCACCACTGCCATGGACCTATACATGGACATGCAAATTCCAGATCTCATCACTCGTGGGGCACTTGTTCACTCATGAAGCCAAGCTCAACAAGAATGGAGACTCATCCAAAGGTAATAGCTCTTCTGCCCTATACACTGATAAAAGTAAGTCTAAAGATAAAGGCAAGAACAAGAAGATAGAGGATGAAGGCACTAGCTCCCAAGCCAACTATAGAGGGAGAGGTAGATCATCAAGAGGAAGGGGCAGAGGAGGTAACCAAGGTAGGGGGAGATCCTATAACTCCTCACCATGCAACATTTGTGGTTTATCAAATCATACTACAGATGAGTGTTTGAGGAACTACAAGAATTAGAGAGGAAGAGGATATCAAAGAGGTGGATACTCACAATCAAGAGGCAGATTCAACCATCATCAAGGATACAACAACAACTACAATAATAACTACAACAACAACTACAATGGCAACTACCAAGGAGGATTCAAATCCAGAAAGGACTACAACAACTATACAGAAGAGCAAGATGATTCTCTTCTGATTATGAACATGACTTCTAAACCAGGTACAAATGATGATCATCTCTTTACATTGACTCAGGATGCTCAAATCATGTGGTTGGCAATGTAGCTCTACTCTCTGACCTTGAAGAATCAAGAGGTAAACATCAAGTACAAATAGGTGATGACACCAAGCACTCAGTAGTTAAAGTTGGAAATGTTAAGACTTGTGATGGAAATCAAAACTTGTTGAGTAGGGTACTATATGTACCAACCATTACAAAAACTTTGATGAGTGTTGGAGAGATTGTGGAAAAAGGGTTGCACGTTAGATTCAACCAATTTAGAGCATTTGTGGAAGATCCCAAACAGGGGTTCAAGAGAATTGCTAAAGGAGAAAAGACAGGTAGACTTTTTACTTTTGAGTTAGAAGATACAAAGAATATTGCACTCCACAATTATAAAGATCAAACACTTTCAGAGCTCTGAGATTTGGCATAAAAGGTTAGGGCATGTAGGAGAAAGAACCTTGAAACAAATATGTAGGGATCAATGTGTAATTAGAATACCCAATGTTTCCAAACAACACATGATATATAAATGTGGTGCTTGTCAGTTTGGGAAGTCTCACAGGTTACCCTTCTCAAGAAAAGGCTACATGCATGAGGACTACATAGAGCTTTTCCATAGAGATGTATGGGGGACCAAGCAAAGACCCCTCAAGATCAAGGTACTATGTATCTTTTATTGATGATTATAGCAGGTGGACTGTATTGTAATTTATGAAGCACAAAGATGAAGTGTTCAACTGTTTTAAAAAGTATCTTGCACTTGTTGAGAATCAAACAGGGAAGAACCTTAAGAGGCTAAGTTCAGATGGAGGAGGTGAGTACTTCTCCAATGATTTTGAAGCATTCTTGCATGACAGAGGAATCAAGAGAGAAATCACCACAAGATATACTCCTGAACAGAATGGGGTAGCTAAGAGAAGAAATAGATTGATTGTTGAAACAAATAGGTCAATGTTGAATGAGAAAAAGTTACTTAACTACCTATGGGCAGAGAGTGTATCTACTGCCACTTACCTCATAAATAGGTTACCATCTAAGTCCCTTGACGGGATGACCCCTTATGAAGCATGGCATGGTAAGAGACCCTCAATTGATCATTGCAGGATATTTGGATGTGTGGCATATGTACACATTCCTTCTCATATAAGAGGTAAGCTAGACCCTAAGGCTGAGAAGTGTATCTTCATTGGATATGATCTGAATCAGAAAGGATATAGGTTTTACAACCCTTCAAATAAGGGATTCATGGTTAGTAGAGATGTTGTCTTTGATGAAAATGATTCTTGGTATGAGAATGAATGCAGGAAGTTTCAACTAGCCTATGACTTGGAGGAGGAGTTTCCAAGTCTTGCTAAGGAGGAACCTACTTAGAATGAACACTCAAATTTAGATGATGAAGGCATTATCAATCTTGAATAATTCAAGGCATGGAAGTCCAAAGGTCATCCTGAAGACATACCTAAATCTTCAAATCAATCAATCAGAAGATCACAAACGGAGAGCAAAAAACCTATCAGATATGGGTATGACACCTCTCTTGTTACTAAACACTCTGTTTATCTTGCCAAAGACTTGTCAATTGAAGGACTAGGATCATATGAAGAGGCAAAGACCAAGACAGAATGGAAATAAGCTATGGATGAGGAGATTGAAGCAATCAAAGAAAGTGACACATGGGAACTAGTACCAAAGAAAGAGTCCATGAAGGTAACTGGATCTAGATGGATATATAAACCCAAAAGGAATTCTGATGGGTCAATAAAGAGGTACAAAGCCAAATTGGTGGCCAAGGGTTTTGCACAAACCCAAGGCATTGACTATGAAGAAACATTATCACCTGTAGCCAAGATGCCAACCATCAGGGTGTTGGTAAGTGTGGCTGCATCTAAAAATTGGATTATGTATCAGCTAGATGTAAAAAATGCTTTCTTGAATGGATGGATTTTAGAGGAGGTATATATGTCACAACCTCCTAGCTATGAGGATCCAAACAAGGTAACATATGTGTGCAAATTAAAAAAGGCTCTTTATGGATTGAAGCAGGCACCTAGGGCATGGAATCACAGGTTGACCACATATCTTCAAGACCAAGGTTTTGTCATGAGCAAGGCAGACACTTCTCTATTCATCAAGACAAGTAATTCAAAGGTAATATACCTATGTGTATATGTTGATGATATCATACTTACAGATAATGATGTCAGTGGAATTAGACAGATCAAGAACCAGATGATGGAGTTCAAGATCAGTGATCTTGGTCTACTCAAGTATTTTCTTGGACTTGAGTTAGTCTATACTAACTCTGGAATCTATATTACTCACAAAAAATACAAACAGGATATGTTGAAGAAGTTTCATTTGCAGGATGCCAAAGTTGCAAGTACTCCAATGGAGGTAAACCTAAAACTAAGTGCTCATGAGGGTGATGAAATTGATGATATTACAGGTTACAAAAGTATAGTTGGAAGCTTGAACTATGCTATCTTAACGAGGATAGATATTGCATATGGAGTTAGTATGCTAAGTCAGTTCATGCACAAGCCAAGGGTACCTCACTTAGAAGCTACCAAAAGAATTCTAAAGTACCTCAAGGGTACTCAACATCATGGTTTGTATTTTCCTTACACTTTAGACTTGGACATTAAGATCTATTCAGATGCAGATTGGGCAAGATGCAAGGATGATAGGAGGAGCACTTCAGGATACATTTCATTTGCAGGTGATAAACCAATATCATGGTCTTCAAAGAAGCAACCTACTGTAGCTTTATCTTCTATAGAGGAAGAGTATAGAGGACTGGCAAATGCCACTCAAGAAGCCATATGGATCAAGTTATTGTATACAGAATTGGGTTTGTATACTAGCTCACCATTGATATTTGGAGATAATACAAGTTCACTTCACCTTGCAGCTAATCCTATTTATCATGCTAGGACCAAACATATAGAGGTCCATTACCATTATGTGAGAGAGAAGTTATTAAGCAAGGACATTCAATTAACATATGTATCAACCAACATGTAGTGTGCAGATTTGTTAACTAAAGCATTGGATGGCACCAAGCTTTGCAGGTTCAAATCAATGATCGGATTGCAGGATATACATGAAGACGAAAGATGAAGACCAAGCCAAAATGTTTGGCTTGAGGGGGAGTTGTTGGTGCAATTCCAAAGCCTCCACATTTGTCTTGTAACTCATACACATATGTAGATGCATAGGAATCAATGCTAGTGGCTAATTACCACTTTATCCTTTTGTAAAAGTCATATTTGACTTGGAATCTTTGTAAACACCTACCAAAAAGAACTCGTGGAAACGTTAGCTTTGATTGATGTAATATCTCCTATAATGGAGGATCACTTTTTAGAGAGAGCCAACAATTTGAATTCAAATTCAAATTGAATGTAAACACATATATAAACCTCTAGAAAAAAGTGACGGGTAAGACTCATCATCTCGAGCTTTCACTGTACTTTCTGAGTGTGTGTGAGGCGTACACTCTAGCCCACACCTACCTACACCATTAGGCAATGATCTTCATGCCTATGGCATTGTACAACAATGTTCATTAATACATATATCTACATTGTTCATTTCTGAGTTCTCTATCATAGTTCCTGAAATTCTGTCAACTTGTGGAGAGGATATCTCACCAAAGTCAAAGATCTTCAGCTTGTTGGAACCAACTCAAAGTTATCTACATGTTGTCAAAAGTTGAAGGATTTCTATTCAGCCAATTTAGAGAAAAGCTTGTCGAAGTGATCGCTGGTTGAAGCCTGCAACAGTCCTAAAATATCGGGGGTAAAGGTTTACTTGCTAAATTGATTTCTCTGAGCATAGTTAATCTTTTTACGTGATTCGACTTGGAATAGTTAGCTTGCTAAGCTAGTTAGATACCCCTAAAAGAAATTTTTCTAATTCCTATTGTGCTGGTCATACTGAGCAACAAATACAGTAGGTGTATTGTAAAAAATAGAAGGTTTTCTTGAAGGCTTGAAGTTCAAAGTTGTCTGTTTTGATTCTATCTTTTCATACATCATTTCCAAAGTACATAGGCCATTTTATGGTGTCATTGGAAAGCTAAAAGGGTCCACTTATTAACTCTGAAGCATCAAAGGGCTAGTACAAAGCAGGATGTGGTAGTACCTACTCATCATCTTGAAGTGTCCATCCATCATTCTCAACACATAATGCATACATTCATACACGTATTAGTTAGATAAATGGTGTTTTTTATTATTTTCATTCATACACATAGGATCGGTAAGTTAGCTTCGATCTTATATTCATTCATATACATAAACAAGATATGTAGATAACTCACTCATGCTAGACTTCATGTTCTTATACGAATGTATCACATTGTGCCTTTCGTGATAATATTTTCTCATGTAGGTAGCCTCTTACGGTATCCAAACTCCTAATATGCTGCTGAAAAAGCTAAGGTAATTTTACCATCCAAGATCTCAATTGTACCTTTCATCACATTCTTCAAACAATCAACTTGTTTTCTTATCAACCCCTTTAAGAAGGTATAGAAGAGTATAGCTTAAAAACTCGTAGGATGATACCCATAAAACATATTCATCTATAAAGACATTTTCAAATACATATTTTGTTCACATAAAGGATTCCATTAAAAGTGTAGATATACATTAACTCATAGATACAAACAAAAAAACAAAATTCAATTTAGACGCTCTTGATCAATGCACATTTCCTTCTTCATCACCCTGCAAATACTCAAGAGTTGGTTTAGTCAAATCAGCAACTTATGAGAGTATGGATATAACCATATTGGCAGAAAACTCTTCAGAAATTTTCTTTTTCTTTCTTCATTTCTTATCAAGGAGGGGGGAGGGGAGAGAGGATCTCTCCGACAGCGCTAGCATGGAACACAGGGTCCCTTGCAATTGCCAATGCGCTCTAACTGTCAGTAAAGATGGTGGTGCGAGAAGACTGACCAACACCCAAATCAGCCATAAGGCATCTGAGCCACACACACTCAACAGTCGTTGTGAAAGTTACCCTATACTCAGCCTCACTGAAAGTGGCCACAGTAGGCTACTTCTTGCTCAACCAAGATATACATGAGCTACTAAGCATGGAGAAAAAACACTGGTGGACACACGAGTGTCATAGCAACCAGCCGAATCACTGTTAGAAAAGGCAAATTTGGCGATAGTGATCCCCCCTTTGGATAAAACAATCCAAGTGGTTGGGTACCACTCAATTAGCAAAAGATGCCCTTAACCACCTACCAATGCTTGACTCCAGGGCAATGCATAAACCTTCTCATCTATGAGATAGCAAACTGAATATTTGGCCGAGTAATGCATAAGTAAATCAAGCATCCAACAGCCTGCTAATAGAGAACAGCATCAAATGCATCTCTAGCATCATGAAGACTCAATCATAAACCTGTCTCCATAGGAGTGGCAATAGGCTTATAGTGTTCAAGGCCAAAATGCTGCAATAATGTGTCAATATATTTCGTTTGAAACAAAGCCATTCCACCATCAACTTGCATAAACTAGATGCCCAACTAATGATGCAAACACCCCAAATCAGACATCTCAATTGAGGCATGAAAATCAGCCTTAAAATTAGGAATATGCGTGTCATGAGGACCAGTGAGCCGCATGTCATCAACATATATCACAATGATCACAAGTACATCATTAGCATGATTTACATATAAGCTGCTTTCAGTTGGACTGTTCTCAAAACCATGTGCAATCAGATAGGCATGTATCTTTTCATACCAAGCAGGTGGTGCTTGCTTTAAACCATATAATTCCTTCTTTAACGTGCACACCTAGTTTTCATGCCCTTTTTGCACAAAGCCACGGGGCTGAAAAACATACACTTCTTTATGCAAGTCACCATTTAGAAATGTTGGTTTAATGTCCAACTGATGTACATTCCAACCATAATGAGCTGCAAGTGCACAGATGCTACTGAGAGAATATTTTTTGAAACCCCTCATTAATAATACCTTATGTATAGATATGAACCCCTATAGTATTTGTATTTTTCAAACCTTCATGGAAACCATAAATATATGTATTTGAAAGAAATAAAAATCCAAGAATATGGTGCACCCCATCCTAGTAAAGTAGCTACTCTTACTTGCAGTGAATGGTAGAATCAAATCCTAAGTTGAATATGGAGTGGGAAAAGTAGTTTTAAAAATTCAAATACTTAAGCTTGCCCACTCTCCCTTTCGAATGAGTCCAAAAATGTTTCAAAGACTCAAGCCCCACCATAGACTTTTGAGTCCTACACAAAGATTCTTGACAAATGGGACACATATGATTGACTTTTGAGACCAAAATCAAGCATCTAATATTCCAAATGCCCAAACTCGGATATAAGGATCATTCCCATGAAATGGACGTGCTATTTATAGTATTTCTATGATTTTTCATGAAAATATCAAAGATATGACCATATGGGATAAGGTGCATACCTTAGAATGGCCAAAAATCTTCTAGGATTTTGTCAAAGTTGTATTTTCTACCACACAAGTAGTCAAATAATATCATCTCTAAATATCTTCCCAAAAGGCCTATAAAAGGACCTCCTTCGGTGCCCTCAAAATAAGCACGTGGTGTGCAGGTACATGTTATCAGCACTGCGGTGATCATAGTGCTACCCCATTGGAGGTGGATATATTCGCTACAAGAGAGGTGCTACACTCTCTTATGTATTCCATATTCTTTGTATCCATATCTTGTAATGTGAGGTTTATTTCATTTTGAATCCAACCACCTCTTCTTTCCTCTTCTATCTCCCACCCTTTCTATTTCTTCTAATTCCTTCTCTACATTCCCCTCATTTCTAAATTCTCACCATTTCCCTTCAGCTTATATCCATTAGGAAGTAAGCTTATCTCGCTCCTTGTGTTTATGTATTTAAATGTTTGTTGTGTGAATGCTAAGAGGGCAATGCAGAACACTCCTGTCCTAAGAGCATTTTGGTGTAACAGTGAATGTACATATGTATGTGTTACCTGTGAATGCTAAGTGGATAGTGCGGAATACCCATGTCCTAAGAGCATTTTCATCTTTGTGTGGGTGCTAAGAGAGTAGTGTGGATCACACATACCCTAATAGTGCTCTCTATGTTGTGTGCATATGTGTGAAGTGAATGTGTAAGGATCTAAGAATCCTTCCTTGCCATCATATCCATCTAATAGTGCTCTTTATGTTGTGTGCATATGTGTGAAGTGAATGTGTAAGGAGCTAAGAACCCTTCCTTGCCATCATATCCATCCCTGCTTATGAGCTTGAGTGCTAAAGGAATGTTAGAGTCCATTTCTTTTGTGCGCCTCTCATAACCTGGTGCCCGTGTTGAGGAACTCAATTTCATGAATTTCCAAAACCTGAATAACCAAAATTGTCCCATTCATCCCAACCAACCTTATCAACCAAGACCCCTTCTTTCTGTCCATATCACATACAGTAGGAAGATATTCTTCCAAAAATGCATAGTCTATCATTTTGGGGCTGAGTGTTTGGTAGAAATCCTTGAATCTCAAGAACCATTTATCTTTCCAGTTCTAGAGTATACCCTTAGTTTTGACGTGTGGATCTTCATTCTTTTGTAAGAAAGCCACTTTCAAGTTCAACCATGGCATCAATCCTCCCACACTCCTATGGAAGACCCAACAAAGATGTCGTAGAGTTTTTGGAAAACTTGGAAATGGAATACCTCATCTCAGGAAGGTATCAAGAAGCTATCAAGCTAAGGGCATTCCCATTGGTCCTAAAGGAGGAAGCTAGAGTATGTTACAACAACCTATCAAACGACGCAACAGGAAGCTGGGAAGAAGTGCATGAAGCATTCATAATGCTATATGGCAAAAAGGATACATCGGAAGGATTATGGCAACAATTGCTCTCAATAAGGAAAGTAACTGTTGAACAATTTTCCAATTATGATTCCAAGTTTCAGTGTGTGGGGAATAATTGGAAAGGTAGTCTAGGGATAAATGAGGTAGCTCCACAGTTTTGAAAAGGGATAGATTCATCTCCGGACTCTTCCCTTCTCTGAAACAAAAGGTGGAGTCACAATTTCTAGGGACTTTTGAAGAAACATTAGATATAGCAAGAGTTAAGTGTAGAAAATTAAAGTTTCAGTCTTCAAAGGTTGAAAAAGTAGAACATATGGATGCTATTCCCCTAGTACTAGCTACATAAGTAGAAAACGGAGAAGCTTCACAACAAGGTATCTTGCAGAAACTCACACAATAGCTGGAACAACTGACACTCAACTTGGTGAGGAGCCAGCAAGATAGACCACAAAGGGAACAAAATCGAGGACAACGACCACAAGCACAAGAGTTTATATGCTACAATTTCAACGAACATAGTCATGGTATGTATAATTGTCCTCATCCTCTAGGGATCTAGGTGATATGTATCTTGTTAGGAGGCCGTTACAATATGCACAAGAAGAACAACAACAACTACAAGCAAATATTCCACCTATCCCAATGGCTCAAGGTGATCAAAGGCAAGTGAATGTTTAGCGTTGACCGAGGAACAAGAGACTATGGATACAATGCCAATCAAGAGGACAAGGGTACAAGATAGAGATTGATCTCAAGATGAAGATTCTAGCATGGGTACACAAATTTAGAAAGGAAGAGTTGCAAAAGGAGAAGCTAGTAAACGAAAGAGAAGGCCCAAGAGGAAGATCATGATGGAAGACTTTCCTCTACGTAAAGGTATCAAACCTTATGACCTGATTGAGGATATATCTACACAGAAACCAAATGTCACTTGGCCACTATTACGCCAACTATCTTCAAAAACTAGGAGGGAATGGCCCAAGCTAGTGAGCACTAGGAGGACTAAAAATAAGGAAATTAACCTTATAAGAGCCAATCCGTGTGATGATGTGGTACCCACAGTGGATGCATATGTAAAGGGAAAAAGAATTTCAAATGTGTATGTGGATGGCGGAGCACAGATGTGTGATAAAACAATGCATAGGTTAGGCTTGGATGTGACAGGACCATCTGCGTATCAAGCTAAAATGGCAAATAATAGTGTTGTTAAATGTGTTGGTGTAATTGAAACATTAAGATTTACAATATGTGATATAGGGGTTGCCTTGGATATGTATGTAATTGCAACCAAAGGGGAGGGCTACCCATCATATTAGAACATCCATGGCTAATTGCAGTGAGAACAGATCAGAAATAGGGTTCTCGCCTTCTCGTTCTCAAACCAAATGATAGAATGAAGTCAGTACCTATGATTTGAAGGACCAAAAGAAGGAAGATCATAGGTATTAAACAACTGTGGATGAAGAGAGTTCTTGTTATGATAGTGATTCTAGCAGTGAGGAATCGACAACCGAAAATGATTCATCAACACTCTAAGTCATGGGCATGATCTTTCAAGGAAAGGAAGATGGAGGCAAAGAGGATGATCTACAACAAACACAAAGTGAGGACTCCATGGTTGAAGCGGATCTCCAAAAGATGCTAGCAGAAGATCTCACCTAAGAGGAAAGGACCATGTACATCAACATGCTCAAAAGGTAACCCAAATTCTTCATTAAAGATTACAATGAGATACAAGATGTAACTGTCATTCAACATCACATCGAAATCAAGCCAGAATTAAAGCCAGTGGCACAAAAGCTCAAAAGGATCGGAACACTTCAACAAGAGGCTCTACTAAATGCGGTAAATAGACTCATAAAGGCTGGTTTCATTTATCCTGTATAAAATTTAGAATGGATGTCTCTAGTAGTAGTTACCCCAAAGAAGAATGGTAAATGGAGGGTGTGTGTAGATTATAAGCCCTTAAATGCAGCAACAAAGACAGATCATTTCCCACTACCCTTCCAAGGTGAGATTCTAAATGAAGTGGCAGGTCATGAAAGGTACACTGTATGTGATGGATACTCAGGGTACTTTCAAATTCGGATAGTTGAGGACAACCAAAGGAAGACCACATTCATTACTCCATGGGGATGCTCTGCTTATCAGGTAATGCCTTTTGGCCTAACGAATGCACCTGCAACATTTCAAAGGTTTATGAACTATGTTTTTCAACCATTCTTTGGATAATCAATAAGGATGCACATGGATGACTTTTGCATATATAGTACTAGATCTATGCATTGTCAAAAAGTTCCCTACTAGATAGTTAACAAAAAATTTTATTTTATCAGTTTGAGCACATGATTCATCAAAATAGAAATCATCAAATTGTGATAACCATGAAAGAACTAAAGGGCCATCCTTATAACCACCAAACCATTGAAATTGATATTTTTTAGCACCAATCTTGGAATGTGTGTTGTTAGATTGGGTAGAGATAATAGCTTTTACCACCCTCGTAAGGCAAAGTTCATCATATTGCACCTCTTGAAGTACTTCCCCATGTTGTCGAATCTTGTTCTAAGTTCCTCGAAGTTCGTGCCACAAGAGCTCTAGTTGTTGCTCGAGTGATAAATTAGGTAGAGGGGACTCATCAAAATCCTCCATGGTCTTTGTAGGATCCATGGATATGTAGAGAAAAAATCCATCTTGCTAGATATGTGAAAAGAAAATTGAGATTGCTTGAAGTAAAATGTAAAAGGAAGGGTGGTTCTTGGGAATTGAACAAATAGAGAAAGAGATGCAAGTTGTATTAAATATAAGAAAAGAGAGCTAGAGTGACAACATAGAGATAGTGTAGTGGTAAAATACTTCCCTTGTGAGAGTTAGGTTGTGGGTTCAAATCCTCCCTCCTTGGTGAATATAAAACTTCTTATTGCCACTCATAAATTAAAAGGGTTCTGCACATAGCCAATGGCTACCAACGATCACCAATGATCACCAAATCGGAATCCAAATTTGAAAGCAAAAGCAAGTGCAAAATAGAGATCAAATTATCGTTTGTGTAGTACACAACCCCGATTGGATGCCCCTCTAATGATATGAGGGTTTCTAGGGTGGATGGGACTGTCTATGGCTTTCATCCTTGGTGAGTCATTCTCCACAATGTGCACATTCATTTGAGTTTCGCTCTAAGGTCCTTCTGTGGTCTCGCCCTCCTTTGGGGGGTTGGGGCAATGGAAGAAGGGACTTCCCCTATTAAGGAAGGTCTGCAGCTGCCGTGTTCGATTGGCTAGGAGCCTTTGCAAGTTCAAAATACCCCAGAAAATATCGATGCTTCTATATAGTCGGGTGGTACTCGGGCTCCTCAACTGCTTGCTAACAATGTCGGGCTTGGGAACCGCTCCTTTGCTAAAATAGTCTCTTTTGGTAATGATTCGTCTCACTTGTTACAGCAGCTTGCTTTATCAATAGGGGATCCTAACAACAAAGGTAAGCAACCTCTGTACTCGACTCCAGAATGCTATGCTAGATCTACAGATAAGCCAATAGGCCTTGCAAAAGATGATATGTTAATAATAGACTGTGGGGAATTGAACAAATGGAAAAATCAATTGATGGACCGCATTATCATTGGGCTTTTTCATGGTCCCCATCTCCCCTATGATGTTTTGAAACATTGGATGCGCACCAATTGGGAAAGTAGAGGAGGCTTCGCTAAAGATGTCCAATTTCTTCCAAATAGGTATCTATTGTTTTACTTCGATGATGCTAATAGAGCTTTGCAGGTGATTATAGAAGGGAACTGGATTATTAGATCCACCCCGGTCTCGTTCTTTAGATGGTACTTGGGGTTTAATCCACGTGGGTGGAAACCCACTAAGGTGCCCGTTTGGGTCGACTTGCCGGATATGCCTGTTGAATTCTTCCCGTGGATTGAAATTCTTTGTGCCTTTTTGGGTAAGGTTTTAGGGCAAAAATCCCGAGGTAATATTAATCCTAGATGGGATCCTCAAGTGTTGGTGGAACTAGACATAAGCAAACCGGTTAAGAGTGTTCTTAAAATAACTAACTCTGAAGGTATTTGCTTGCACGAGCAAAATGTGGTCTATAGGAACTTACCAAATGCATGTTTTAAATGCTTCAGATAGGATCACTAGATTAGGGACTACCCCCTGTTGTCAGAAAATAAATCTATTGTACCACCACCTAACCCTCCTGCTCAAGCACCCCCCAAACCTGGTTCATGAGTCCCGACTCGTAAATGTCACCAAGTAAAATTACCATAAAAGAAATCGAATCAATGGTCTTATCAATTTGATGCTCTTCTAGAGGAGGTCTCTAACCCTCTCTCTGTCATGGATAGAAAGGTAAACTCAGACTCACATCCCCTTTCTATTACTGAACATATACATGCTTCTGTGAATGATAACAATCCCGGGAAATCAAACCCTAAGTTAAAGGATAAAGAGGGGTGGATTATTGCAGAATGGGAAGAAAGAACAGTCTACTCGGCACAATCAATTATCTACACTTATAAAAGATGACAAAAATTCTAACCTTCATCTTCATGACATTGCCCTCAGGTTCTCGGTGGAACTGAACAATCAGGATTTGGAGGAGCTGGAGGACTTGCAAATGAAAGGAGTTGAGGAATCGGACTTGGGATTGCTTCAAAAGGAAAATATTTCCCCCTCTTCTCAAATTATTCACAAGTCCTCACTTAAGGATGGTGGTAGTAAGTCCAAAAGGAAAAGTCTTTCGAGAAACTCTATGGCTTTAAGGAAAATCTCTAAAAACATTAAGAAAGAATGTGGTTTTATCTGATTTTCTTTCTTAATTCTTTCATAATGATTGGTCTTAATTTACTCTCTTTCATTGTCAAAGGGTTGTTAGACCCTACTAGAGGTAAGTGCATGTTTGTTATTGACTTTGGAGTTATCCTCTCCAATCATGAAGTACAAAAGAATCAACAAATCATCTTTATTTTGTCAATCCTAGGAATATCCATAAGACCACAGCCCCTTCTAGATGATAGATTCATAGAAATAAGAGATTGATGGCTGGAATTCTGAGAAAATGAAAATGAAGAGGAAATATCTAGGGTTTACCTTATCTAGAGCAAATCTTCATCATTTTCTATGATCTTTGTGTCTAATTCATGTTATTTTCTCATCAGAATACAAATATGAAATCAGAATTGGAAAATATCACCTCTATCACAGAGACGAGACAATCGCGATTCTCTACCAGTAGACGATTTTCACATTTCTGCAACATTCTTCAATCCTTCTTCACTCAATACATCAGTAATCATCTCTCTTCATACATCTTACTCAGCATTACACAAATGAAACTCACAAATCTCCATGATAAAGCAAGAAACAAGCTCTCACATCAAAGGAAACACACACAATAGGAGAAAACACGATTTCAGCAGAAACTCTCTCTTCTCTATTGATAGCATGTACAAATGACTAACCAACCTCTCCAAAATAGAGAAAATTGACTTATATACATTTTCAAGTGTCCTCTTTCACACTTGAATTTTGGTCCTTTCCTCTATTATTCTAAAAATATGCTATCTAAGAGTTTCCAAAAATTCTAGAAAAAATACATAAGATTCTATCCTACATAAGGAAGACTCTTCCTTATTTTTACAACAATTGCATAAATATTTCTACAAATTTCTATCATTTTACAATATTTTTCCTTCAAAAAAGGTTTCCAAAAATGCATCTTCCAACATCCTTCCCCTCCTAAGCCTTTCGGCTCCTGACGAAAGATTTTCCTGCTCCTCTGCACTGATCACTTCTCTTCATTTCTTCTTTCTTTGATATACTTGTGACAGCAAATCATGACTTTTTCTTTCTGTTACATTTAGATTGTTGACCATCTCGAATAAAGCCTTTCTCCACTGTACTGCAGCTTCAGGTTTATCTATGACATCCTTTTTCAAGTACTCTGTGTAAGCAGCTTCATATGCTGTAAGTCTGGCCTTGGTAATGACTGATAGGTTTCCAAAAATCTCTGACTCCCTCTCAAAAAATTCATAATCGAAGGCATCCTCAAAAATCTGTAAATAATGGCTACCCAAAAATATAATTCTGCTCTAGTAGGCCATCAGACAGATCCTATCAGGTGTCTCACTTAGATCAAATAATAAGGCATCCGTAGGAGAATTGAAACCAATGTAATTCAAAACTCTAACATCTGTATCTGTATATGTTTCTATACAAGCTAGAAGTACTCTCATTATTTTGATAAGTAATATGCAAGCAGGGTCATTAACATCTTTATACATAGCTATGACTGACTCGGTAGTGTTCACCATATAACTCTTTGTAGGCCAAGTTCCTGCCTTTGGACCTGCTATCTTAGGGAAGTTTAACAATTTAGCTGGGATCTGACCTTCTTTTCTTCTCTTCCAAAAAAAAGTCCATTCTCTTCTTCTGGCAACTGGGCAATAAGCTGGATTGATCTTTAAATGCAGAGGTGCCTCTTTCCAGATTTTCCTACATTCCTTATTGGCATCCAGCCACTTATTCCTCCATTTGGGATTGGCTCTTTCGAATAACTCCTTCCTGACATTAATATCTTCTTCATATTCAAGGTATTTGTTTGGAGATAACCCTACTCTGGCCAATTGATAATTCTTTATACTCTCCAACATCATACAGAAGGGTATTCCTAATCCATCTGCAACCCAATGATGCTGATCTGGATTAATGCCTTTATTCAGAGCAAAGGTAACTATTTGATCTTCATACTCATCATGCATTTTTCTGATAAATTCCATTCTTGACTCTCTATTGGTCAATAATTTCTGGACAAAATCTTCAGAATAGTTTTCCTCTGATTCTTCGGCTACTGGTTCCTTGTTCTCTTGTTCTCTATCAAAATTCCCTGTTTCATATTCCCTTTTATCTGTATCTTCTGCCTGTACTTGATCTTGAATTTCTTCTTGAACTTTTGGTTTCTCCAACTGTTTCTGTAACTCTTCTATAGTCATCATTGAACTTTTGTTCTGAGCTGCCCATAACTCCTTTTCCTTCCTCCACTCATCTCTTTCTTTCTCCATCTTTGTCTGCCATTCACTTCTTTCCTTTTCTACCTCCATATGTAATTGATGATACCCTCTCATTGATGTGGCAGCATGAGTGTTTGCCTGTTTCTCCATTTCTTTGGCCTCTTTTAATTCTATTTGAAGTCTTTGAATTTCTTTATGCAGCTCTTCCTTTTCTTCCTCTGTCAATTGAGCAGGTTTACCTCCATCTTTTAGTTGACCTTCTTCTAACAACAATTTATTAATCTCTTCATGTGCTCTGGTTAGAATTTGATATGATGTTTGTAAAGTTCTGTATCTTCCTCCTATGGTTTTTAATTCCATTTCCATTTTGGCATTCTGCTCTGATAACTTTACACTCTTTTCTTCCAAATATTGGATTCTGTTCTGCTTCTGAACCTCAGCTTCTTCCAAAGCAATGATTCTATTGATATATTCTTCATTCTTTTCCTTCATCACCCTTATTTGCTCTGACATCTGCTCTTTTTCCTTCTTGTGCTCTTTGATAATTAAACTTCCTTTTTCAAATTCCGATTCAGCCACCATTCCTGATATGATCATATTTCTGCTAGATGGTCTGAACTGTTCAATGTTGCTCATGATTATTTGACAAGCTGATCTTATATTTTTGGGTATTCTTTCCAACCCTACTTCTATTCCTATCTGTCTAACTTTAATTTGCTTGTCTTCTTTACCCACATCATCCTCTTCTGCTGCTGTTTCATCATCTATATCCTGAATGTCTTGTTCTTCATAACTGTGATCATCATTCTTTGTCTCCTGATTGGTATCATCTTCTTCAGAATCTAATGCTTTGTCATTTGCACTCTTCTGCTCTGAAAAATCTGAAGCCCTCTTCTCTTCTAATGACTTCTTTTCTTCCAATACTTATTGCTTCTCTATAAAGAGCTCGTCTCCCTTAGTTTGTATCTCCTTCTCTTGTATTAGGGTTTCCTGACTTCTGTTTGAGTCCTTTCCAACAATAGCTATTTGAACCTTCCTGAGTTGCTCTTCCTGTCCCTGTTTTTCCTGAACTAAAACTGATTCAATTTCTTTCATACAAGCAACCTGGTCATTACTTTTCTCATTTCTGTATTCTCGTTCCTGTTCATCAATGTCCATGATGTCTGCTTCTTCCTCTTGTTCTTGATCATCCTTGGATGTAAATTCCTCACTACTTTTTATATCATGTAATACATCCTTTATACTTTGAATGATCTCTTCTTCCATAACTTTCCCTGTGACCTTTGGAGCACTCTTTCCCATTTCTATCTTCTTTATTTCTTGATCCTTATTCACATCCTTCTGTTCTTTAATTGAACTACTCTTCTGTACCTCCTTTGTCAACTCCTCTAGCTTTTCATTCAATTTGAAGTGAGTTTGTGATGGTTTTGTCCATATGGGTTTTATTCCTGTATGCACCCACCCATAACTGACTTCTTCTCTTATTCGGCATTCCTCTTCTGTCATTACTGCCTTTCCTTTTAACAGCCTTCTTCCTTCTTCTGAGCTCATCTGTTGAACTATTTCCTCCTGTGTCTGCTTTTCTTGAGACTTCTTACTTGAATCCTCAGGTGTCTTCAGCTTCTCTGTGGCCTGTGTAACCACATTAGGAGTATTTGGTATTGAAAGATTTAGACTTTTTAATAACAAGCTTTCAATATCACTATCTGAATCGGATGAAAATCGTGAAGACCCCCCTATTTCAGGTTCTGTAGTAGGCTTTGATACTTCTTCCACTGTGATAGGCTTTTGTGTTGCTTCCCTGATCACTTCTTCTGTGCCTTTCATTGTTGCAGCTTCAGTTATTACTTTTCCTTTCCCCTTCTTAACCAATTTCTTCTTTTGAACTGGTTTCCTTGGCACCTTCTTTTTCACAACAATAGTGGTTCTGGTCTCTGGAGGTCCTTGTAATTCCTTGAAGTAGGCCAGCAACTCTACTTCCTTCTTAACAAACACCTCTTCTGTATCAGCTGCTATCATTTCATCATGTAATGTTTCATAATGCTCCACTTCTTCTTGGATCCAATCTGTAGCTTTGCATGAGTAATCTTCCAACATTTTTTAACATTTTTTGATACTGTGCCTCATACATAGCTCTTTTGTTGTTTCCTTGGGTAAGATAAGTGTAGAGCTGTTCTTTACCTGTCTGTGGAGGATGAGGTTCACTAGAAGATTGTACCTCCTTTTGAGCTGCCACATGTTCCTCTTTTGTTACTTCAGTCTGTTCCAATTCCACTCTCCTGGGATCCAACTTTCTCTTTTTGACTGGAATCTCTTCTTCAGAGATTATTTTCCTCTTCATCCAAGCTCCCCTCATACTAGTTTGTCCCACTGTTTCTTTAGGATGCATCCTTTTGGGAGGGCTTTTTACTCCTGCCATTATATTCCTGAAGTACTGTGCTTCTGGAGCCAGTTTCAATTGTTCTTCCATTCCCAAAACATGATAGATGATTCTGGTTAAGAATTGACCTCCATTTATAAACTTCTTCTGTTCCCAATGTTTTGCTGCTTCTTTCAGCTGTTCATGGATGTATGGAGAGACATCCATTACTCCAAATGGTTTGGTTCTATCTTCGTTGTTAAACATCAATAAAGTCACTGACTTATGTGGTATTGTGTATCTTGGTAGTTTTGGAAAACAGAAGAATTGTAAGAACATCCTTAGAGCATATTCTTCTTTCTCCCTTCCTTTAAAATTAGTGAACTTTGTAAATCCTGTGTAGGTTCCCTTATTCTTTTTGACAAAGCTTGGGTCTAGTTTGGTTCCCATTGGAAAGAACTGTAAAGCAGCTCTGATATGTTCTGCTTTGATAGTAACCCGTACCTCCTGATTGTCTTTGTTCTTTACTTTGCATCTGAAGTAAGCATCATTACCTTTCCCAACTTCTTCCAAACTACCCATCACTTGTGCTACTCTTTCAAAGCAATAAAGAAGATAGGTTCTTCCAAGAGTTTGTGCAATCCCACAGCTTTCCATCTCTTTATGTTGACAGGAGTTCTCTGAAACCTGTAAAATTCCTGGCACAGCATAGTGTACTTATATCCCCCAATTCCCACTGTAAAAATATGTTGTCCTATCACTCCCAAAATTTCTTTAAGTTCTTTTACTACTTTTTCAGCTTCTGGGATTTCTGGGTCTTCATCTGATTCTAAGTCCACCTGTTCCTCAGCTGCATCACTATCCAGGAACCAGTGTCCTCTGGACAAAGTTACCGAATCTGCTCTGAAGTCATGAATTTGTAATTCTTTTGTATTCACCATCCTGTATTTGTAACATACAAAAGAAGAGAAAACACTCCACCCATATAAGTCACAAAAATCCAGAAAAATTAATGTTTTCTTTTGGAATATTCTTGCCATGAAAATAAAGAAAGAAAGTCTTCCAAATAAATTTTGCTTCTTCAAAAGACTCAATTAAAGTGATCATTACAGGTGTAGCAAGATGTCTAATGTGCTTCCTTTAATTGTCACTTCCTTGCTTGTCATTCCTTTTCAAAAAGAGAATAATTCTTGAAGAAAGAAATGATGGAAACAATGATTAATGAAAAAAAAAGACTTCAAAAAAATAGAAATCAAAAGATGATCATAGAAAATTGAAACAAAATAATACAAATTTTCCATAATAATTTACTTTCCTCCTCCCTATATCTTGCTTTGTGCTTTATAAATTTAAAAACAAAATGAAATACACACTGTGTCCAGTTTTTCTTAACCCATTTGTTCTCTTTTTTTTTTTTTTTTTTTCTGCTCTGTCCTCCTTTTCTTCCCCTCCTAATTCTCTTTTAAGGGGAAAAGGTTTAAAAGAAAATACTTTTGTCATCCTTCTCTCTTTTTTTTTTTTTTTTAATATTTTGTTCCAAAATTCTGAAGATAGGTCAAATGTGGATGATCTTTCTGCCATTGACATAATTCTGATTTTTTTACCCAATAATGTTTAACTGCAATTGTCCTTATGTCATCCAAACATCCATGCTTCCCAGACCAACATTTTGTAGCATTTTTTGGTCTCCATACCCATTTTGCTCTAACTTCCTGTTTTAATGAGTAATATCGGTGTATGCCTTCTTTCCATGTCCCTCTTGTTCTGATTTGTTGATGTTTCAAATTAGGCAATAAGTGTCTTCCTCGTTTTGTCTCACCATTCTTCTTTACTCCTGAATTCTCTTGCTGGTTTTGATTGTAAGAAGCTTGATCATTTTGTAGTGGCAATATGTCCCTGTCCTTCATTGAGAAAGTAAATCCTTCCATATCTCGGTCATGAACATCTAGATGAACTTCCTGTTTTTCATTACTCAGAAAAAACATTAAAAATTTTTTGTCATTTATGGTCAAACTGAGCTTCATTTTTTCAAAGTTCAAAATAACTTTACCTAGTTTGAGCCAGGGTTGTCCCAAAATCAATTTTTCAGTCATCAAATGATCTGGCCACTCTTCACAATCTATCTTCATATATTCATTATTAAATTTAACTTTAATAACAAGTGAAGACAAACTCTGAATCATTTTTCCTTCTAATGTTTTAATCAACATTCTGCTTTTATTCCTCTTTATGCTAAATTTATTTACCAAGGCTGAACTGATCAAGTTCACTTGAGCTCCTGAATCTACCAAAACCCTTATGTTTTCATTTTGATGATCCATTTCTATCACAGGCAAATGTTCTCTTTGTTTTAGAGTGCTTTCACATAAACACACATCCTTAAGTTCTTTCATTTTTCTTATTCTCTCCTTTGCTTCTTGTTGAGCCTCCTTTCTGATGTTTTCTTCTTCTTTTTTCCTATTTTGAGCCTTTTGCAGTCTTCTCCATTCATCAGTAGTTAATGGACACTCATACCTCTTAACTCTACATCCACTTATAAAATTTGGCATGATTTCTCCATCAATGTTAGCTAATTGAATGGCTCCACTCTTGCTTATCTTATGTATGATGTATGGCCCATGACCTTTCTTCTGAAATTTTTTCTGATGCTCCTTGACTGTGTATGCCAGAACCAAGTCTCCTTCTTGGAGATCTTTTTCTTTTATATGCACATCATGGTAGGCTTTTTGTCTTCTCTTGTCTGTATATATACTCATTACTACTTGAAGTCAAGAAGCTCCCAGTTTTTCTAAATCTATGACCCTCTCAGATAGTTCATGTCCTGTCCAATTGTATTGACTACCCACTTTTAATGTTGGAATAAGAAATTCCATGGGTAAAACTGCATTTTGTCCATATACCAAATTGAATGGAGTAGTCCCTAAAGCAGTTTTGTATGCCACTCTATAAGCCCAGAGAACATGATTAAGTTGAGAATCCCAATCATTTCTGTTTGTGTTGACTAATTTGGACAATACAGTGCAAAGTACTTTATTAGTACTTTCTGCTAACCCATTAGCTTGTGGGTGATATGGGGCTGACTTACTATGACGAATCATGAAATATTTGGTCATGTTTTCTATGATCTGGTTCAAAAAATGAGTTCCCCTATCACTTACTAATTCAATTGGAAGTCCAAATCTAGTAACAATATTTTTCATACAAAAATTTAGCAGTTGTATAAGCATCATTTCTTTTAGTGGCTTTGGCCTCAGCCCATTTTGTCAAATAATCAGTAGCCACTAATATGTATTCTGCATGAGATTGTCTAGCTGGAGGATGTATAGGTCCAATAAAGTCCAATCCCCATTTGCTAAAAGCTCTGGCTGAAATTAATGGGATTAATGGCATGTTATCTCTTTTATTTGGTTGACTCACTCTTTGACAGATGTCACATTTTTTTACATAAGTTCTTGCATCAAGAAATAGAGTTGGCCACCAAAAGCCAGAATACAAAATGAGTTTGGCTGTTCTATCACTATAAAAGTGTCCTCCTGCCACTCCACAGTGTGCCATTTCCAACATCTCCAAATACTTCTCTTCAGGAACACATATTCTTAAATAACCATCCATTCCTTTTTTGTATAATTGTTCTCCTATGAGTTGATATTCTTCAGAGATTTCTTGTAAATTTCTTGAATCTGTACCAGCTATAAGTTGCTTCCCTTTCTCCTTTTTCTTTAATTCTTCAACAATGTTCTCACTCCATTCAGGGTTTCTTTTAAACCAATATAGAGTTATTAAATCTGAATTCTGCAAATCTTGACATTCTTGACATTTAGCAACATATCTTTCCACATCTTGAATTTTATTTGGCCAGTGTACTCCCATCCTACTAAGATTGCTTAAAGTGACTATTTTGGAAGCATGAGTACATGGGTTCTAGCAATGAGCTCTTCTTACATATTCATGTTGCTCCTCTTCTGGGGTACAGTATTCCAGTATACCTGACTGATTGAGGTGATACAAATGCCCAGCTAGCAACATAAAATTCCTGCTTTGTAACACCAAATGTGTGTTATTTGCTAATGACTTACAAGGTCCCATGGTTAACAAAGGAACTAATGATATGGACCATTCAGGAACACTTTCTACTTTGAATAGGTATGTATCTGGCAGGTCATCGTCTAAGGGTGAACTAGGTTCTTTGGACTGAATTCTAGACAAATGATCTGCTCTTAAGTGTGTTTTGCCTTGTCTAACCACCACCTCAAATTCAAATTCCATTAGTAAAAGAAACCATCTAACTATTCTTCCTGCATGACATGGTTTATTTACTAAATAAAGTAGAGCTTGGTGATCCACAAAGAATTTAAACTTGTTGGCCAATAGGTAATGTCTGTATTTTTTAACAGCAAATATCATTCCCAACCCTTCTCTCTCAGTGGTTGTATAGTTCTTTTCTGCAATGTTCAATTGTCTACTAGCATATGCTACTGGGAAATCTAATTTACTTCCTTCTATAGGTTGTGCCAACACACATCCCAAAGCATAATTTGAAGCATCTACATGCACATGAAATATTTTATCCCACTGAGGTGTTTTTAGAATTGGGGCTGTCACCAAACAAGTTTTCAATGTTTCAAAGGCTTGGTCACATTCTTTATTCCACTCAAACTTTGTGATGAGGGCATATAAGGGTTTAGCTATATCTGCAAATTTGTGAACAAATTTCCTATAGTACCCACAATGTCCCATAAAAGTGGAGTTCCTTCACATTTGTAGGTCTTGGAAGCTCTATTATAGCTTTTAGCTTCTTCTCATCAGTAGAAATTCCATTTTTTGAAACTATGTGACCCAACATTCTTCCTTGTCTTACAAAGAATACACACTTTTCAAGATTTAAGCATACTCTGTAAATGATCTTGTAAATGATCCTGTCTTTTTAAAGAGAAAGTGCACAGATCATCTACATAGATTTCCATCACATTTCTCAGGAATTCTTTGAAGATGTGACACATCAATCTTTGAAAAGTTGCTCGGGCATTGGTCAATCCAAAGGGCATAACCCTAAAAGCATAAATCCCCCATTCTGTAGAAAAGGCAGTCTTATGTTGGTCCTCCAAGGCTATAGGTACTTGATTGTATCCTGAGAAACCATCTAGAAAGCTATAAACTTCCTTTCCTGCAACTCTCTCAAGAAGATGATCTGTTATTGGCAATAGATAATTATCCCTTATAGTTGCTGCATTCACTTTTTTCAAGTTAATGCATACCCTAAGTTTTCCATTCTTTTTTGGTACCACAACTATAGGTGATATCCATTCAGTATACTCAATTTCATAAATGAAGTTAGCAGCCAACAACTTGTCAATTTCTTCCTTTATCTTGGCAGAGTATTTATCATTGAATGTATAATGTCTCTGTTTACTAGGTTTTGCATCTGGAGTCATAGGAATTTTGTGCTCGCAGATTTTTGGATCAATTCCTTTTAAATCTTTATAACTGTAAGCAAATACATCCCTATAATTCTTTGCTAGGTTCTTTAGTGCTTCTTCTTCCTCTATGGTCATATCATCAGCTATTACAATATGTCTTTCCTCTCCTTCTTCCTGAGTAATCATGATCTTTTTAGTTTGTTCTTCATTATCATAAGCTTCTCCTTTCTTTTTTTCTCTCTTTGGTTTCATTTTTAGAAGTAGTCTGTCTTCCACTTCATAGGTTTTAAAATTTGCTGGTACATCAAAGTATTGATCCTTGTTTATTTCCTTCTCTTTCTTCTCAATTTCTTGTTCCTTTTCCATTTCTATGTGTTTATGTTCCTTATATTTGCCTGAGATTTTATCTTTGTTTGCATCTTCAGCTTTTACTATCTCCAAATATTTTGTTTTTCCTTTTTTTAATACCATTTCTGAATATTGATCCTCCTCTGTTTTTGATACACTTATCATGTTTATACTAATGTGAAAAATATCAAACCCTTCTTCATTTTGAAATTCCACTCCTACATACTCCTCACTGGCTATGTCCATGGTAGCCAAAATTTGGTTCCAGCCGTAGGGCTCAAACTCTTCATCCTTAAATTGTTGTGGCACATAACTTTCATCTTGCACTTTTCTTCCTTCCACACAATCTTCTCTTTTCAGTCTCCTTTTTCTATTGGTGAGGTTTCTTATTATGTTACACTTCCATATTGCTGATTCACTCTCTTCCTGATCCTCCAACTTTGATTCCTCACTTTCTTCTTGATTTTGATGTATTTTGTACCATTCTTGAGGAGATATATCACAGTAGTGCCCATTTCTTAAGTTCACTCTTGTTATTCTTCCTTTGCTTTGGAGATATAAACAATCATTACCCCAATCCTGCACAATTTGCATTTGTCTCATGAAAGGCCTTCCTAGGATGATTTCATATGAAGTGGATTGTGGAAATTCTACTATGGCAAAAGTATGTTCTATTTCTGTTCCACATATGTCCACAATTACTTTTTCCCAAATACCTAGGGGTTTTTCTATATGCCCATCTGCAAGTTGCAATCTCATCTTAGTGGGTAGTAATTCATTGCTTCCCCATTTCTCCCAAGTTTGTTTAGTCACTATGGCCACTCCTGATCCACTATCCAAAATGGCTTTAGCAAAGTTTTTTCCATATTGTATTTTTAGGGTTGAATTTCCTTCTTCCCCTTCACAATACCCTCCTATTTTATCAATAGGAATATACCATAATTCCTCTAATTCTTGTAATGGTGAATGAAGGTTTCCAGGTATTGTTTCCCCTTTGTTCATTTTGTTTTGTAAGTGAGGATTTTGTTTCAACAGTTCTTCCCATGTTGTGTGACATGTAATGCTACATTGTTCATCTATAATCATCTAGAATGTTATTTGTGGATTTTCTTTTTTGTTAGCATTTTCCCTTGTTTTCGTTTTCTCAAGTTGTTCAACTATTCTCTGCAAGCTACCTCCTTCCCCCATTCTGAGTTGTACTTCCTGAATGATTTGTTTGCATTTTTGCATCCTTTCATGCTCTAACTCTGGCATGGGATAGGCCACTGTATGATCTGTAGAACTTGGTCCTTCTTGAATCCTTCCCTTATATGCTTTGATTAGGGTGTCTAGACTCTGAGAACTTCCTATTTCAGACTGATTTTGTGTCTTTTGAGGAGGAGTACTTTTTGACTGATCCTGATTGTCTTCTTCCAAATTTTTGCCCATCCTTCTCTTTTCCCATTTCCCTTTTTGTCTATTTCTCTTCACCTTTGAGGTTGAACCTTCATTTTGTTCCTTAATTGTTCCTTGTTGCTTGGCTTGAGCCCTTGTTATAATATTTATTCCAACTTGGTCATTTTCACTCAATTCTTCCTGTTCCATAATGTTAACTGTTTTTAAAGGTATGTTATTAGGTGTGTTCTGTTGTTTTTGGGGATTCTTTGGGCAATCTTTTATCAAATGTTCTCTGCCACAATCCTTACAGTAGGCTCCCTCTATTCTCAATGTAGGAGGTTGCGGACAGTCTCTAATGAAATGCTCTCCCCCACACCTATAACAAGTTATCTTTGGTCCCCCTTTGAATTGAGGTTTTTGGTTGGACATGTAATTGTTGGTAATATACATGAATGTTGCTGTGTCCATTTAAATTTTCCCATTTCCCAAGTCTAGGGCTTTTAACTCAGGTTCTCTTATTTCATATTCTTCCCAATCTTCTTGATATCCCTCACTCCATTGATATTCTTCCTTATATGGTGATCTTAGTCTTGAATTCCCCTCCTCTATTGGTGTATACTTGATTGGTACCACATTAGTTGGTATAGGAGGTTGTTGTCCAAGCACAGGTCTTGGTTGTTCAGTATAGCCTGATTCCCTTTGAGCCATATAATCTCTTTCCTTGATGGGTTGTTTGTTATAGAAGCATTCCTCCCTGGTATGGTTTGTCCATTTTCTCTCTAGTGTACAGTACTTAAGTGTCTTCCTATCTTGTAAGTGTGGTGGCTTCTGATATGGGCATTGTTGTGCCAGATGATTTTCTCCACAAATGTAACATTTTTTATTTGTGTTTATCCTAGAGTTTATCAGATTAGTTTTAGTGCTTACCTCTAGGGCTTTAGCAATAGCCTGAGCCAACTCTTCTGCTGGAGGAATTTTGTCTTCATATGATCTAGGTTGATCAAATGCTAACAGATCTTGACCTTTGTTGTCCTCCAAATCTATTGCTTCCTTTACACAGGCTGCTAAATCAGGACATCTTCTATAATACACTAGGGTTCTTAGTTGGGCACTTCTCAAACCCTCAATGAATAAGGATACTTGTTTTGCCATGGAAGGTACTTCCTCTCTTGGGCATCTATCAATGTATTGTTTAAATCTTCTGGCTGCTTCTCTAACATTTTCATCCTTTTGTTGCTTGAAACTATGTATCAATGTGGCTGTACTATGTTTTATCCCGGTCTTAGAGAATTCCCCAATGAAGGCTTCTAAGAAAGATTCAATATCCTGGTACATTTCCTTTCTCAAAGGAATGAACCAAGATAAGGTTGGTCCTGTTAGGGTTAGACCAAATGCCTCAAATTGTACTTTGTAATCTTCTACCTCTTCAACTCTAATCAATTGCCTAAATTCTGCAGCATGAGCATGAGGATCTGAATAACCCTCATATTGGTTCTTCATACATTTGGCAACTTGGTATGGTCTAAGCATTCTACCCTGAGGCTGCCAATGGGATCTTCTTCTGAATGGGAAGTCATTATATCCTTCTGGTTCCTTGTCAAAGGGATTTGGGGAAATCTGTGTCCTCCTCCCATGTTGTTGTTCATTACCGGTATAGTTTTCATTTGGCCTAGGTAAATTTGTCTGCTCCATGTTATGTTCCCAAGGTCCTTTGTCAGTACATTGCCCTAGATCATTTGAATTTTCTGGGTCTTGAGAGAATATGTACACACATCCTTGCCTATCTTCATATCTCCCATCTTTGAATTGAGTTACAGGGGTTATATTCAGGGGAACTTCTAAATTTCTCAATCTAATGAGAAATTTATGCATTCCATCCTGATATACATAGGTTCCAAACCTATTTGTATACATGTACTTGAGGATATTTCTAAAATCCCCAATTTCCATAGGCTCATTTGTTTCATTTATGTTTTCCATGTTTTCTTGCCCTAAACTTCTTTCTTGCCCTTTGCCTTTTACTGTTTCTGTCTCCTTCCTTGTTAGGTCTTGTTTAGAAAGTTTGTTTCCAGATCTAAGTATCATTCAATTAATTTTCTCAATCTCAAACTCAACAGAGTGTTTGTCACAATTTCCTAACTAAGGTATTACTTTTTCCACAATTTTCTGACTATATTTGTGTTTTTTTTTTCACGATTTTCTGACTATTTTTGTATTTTTCACGATTTTGTGATCAGAATCGTGTTTTCCCACAATTTTCTGCCTAAAGTATTGATTTTCCACGATTTTATGATCAGAATCGTGTTTTCTGATTATCTCTATGTTTTTCACGATTTTGTGATCAAAATCGTGTTTTTCACGATTTTATGATCAGAATCATGTTTCCCAAAATTTTGTGATTATTTCTGTGTTTTTTCACGATTTTGTAGTCGAAATCGTGTTTTTCACGATTTTGAGTGAAAATCGTGTTTCTCACGATTTTGTGATAAAAATCGTGTTTTTCACGATTTTGAGTGAAAATCTGACGATTTTGAGTGAAAATCGTGTTTTTCACGATTTTGTGATCAAAATCGTGTTTTTCACGATTTTGTGATCAAAATCGTGTTTTTCACGATTTTGAGTGAAAATCGTGTTTTTCACGATTTTGAGTGAAAATCGTGTTTTTTTACGATTTTGATCAAAATCGTGTTTTTCACGATTTTGTGTGAAAATCGTGTTTTTCACGATTTTGAGTGAAAATCGTGTTTTTCACGATTTTGTGTGAAAATCGTGTTTTTTCACGATTTTGATCCCAGACAATCGTGATTGCTCACAAATTGTAAAATCGCGTTCTGGAATTCGCTATGTTGTCCTAATCGTTCAAAATCGTACTAATTTTGTCTTAAGAAAATCGCGTTCTGGAATTCGCTATGTTGTCCTAATCGTTCAAAATCGCGATTTTGTGTGTGATTTACAGAATCGCGATTTTGAATGATTTTTTGAATTTTACAAGTTTTGATTTTTCAAAATTTTCTTTCTACACCAGAATCGCCTTACTGAAATTTTGACATGCAATGAAACATTAAATGCAAAATTAAGGTCTTCCTAATGAAAAAACTCAAAATACAGAAAATCACGATTCCGTGATTTTTAGTTATTTCTCATTTCTTGGTGCTATGTGATCACTTAATGAAAAAATGTATATTCCAAATTAATGCTAAAGTCTTTACCTTGCTTGCTTGGTAGAGAAATCCTCCAAAATCCACTGGTTGCTGGAAGTCGCGATTTTGCTCTCTCTCTCTCTCTCACTCACTCTTACTGAAATGAATTTTTCTTTGAATTTCAGGTTTTTATAGTGTCCAGAAAATCGCGATTTTGTATGATTTCCACTATTCCTCACTCTTTCACTTGTTCAACTTCACTTCCTCAATTTTAATGACCTCCTCTTCACTTTCTTATCTCAAAGTACCCAAGTGTACTAGAAATTCCAAAAATTTTCTTTTACAGAAAATCGCGATTTTGTGTAGAGAATCGTGTTTTTTTTCTTGTAGATCTTATCTTGTGCAATTTTGAGTATTCTTTGTCCTTGCTTTCTTTCAATACCTTCTCTTCTTTGTAATCCTCCAAATTCCTGAACTATTGCACAAAAACCTCAACCTTACTCAGAAAATCACGATTTTGTACAGAAAGTCGTGTTTTTGCTTATTGTTGATTTTATGCCAATTTGAGTAGTCTTTTCTTCTTAATTCCCTTCCATAGCCTTCAACAACTTTAATTCATCAATCACTTGAAATATTACTCCAAAATCAACACTTTTTTTTAGAAAGTCGTGATTCTGTGTTAGAGAATCGTGTTTTCTAATTTCTTGGTTTTTTGACCATTTTTTGTTCTTCTTCCATTTTTCCACAATCACTCTTGTCCACTACACCTCACTTCAGCTTCCTAACAAGAAAAGAAATTTGTTTGATTATTTTTGATGAGTTTTATGAATTTGTTTGGTATTTTTGCCCTAAAAAATAAAGGTGAACACTTTACTTAGGGTTTCTGGTTTTGGTGATCCACTGATTCCATGTTTCTTGATTGGTTATGAGTTTCTATGTCCTTAGCTATCACTAAAGTGCAAAAGAAAATCTCTCAAATGAAAATGTGTTATGGAAGGCAAACAATTTCTGCAAAGATAAACTCAATCACATCTTTCTTTTCAAAATGCAGGACAACTCAAGATTGATGCTTAGATTTGGTCAACAACTGAATCCTTTATACTTACATCTAGCTACTTTAACTGTCCTTTCCTTAGTATCACCATGTTATCTTCCCAAGATCACCCATGGTGCCTAGTACTTGGGCAAAAAGAAATCTAGAAATGCAAGAATAGACTCAAGTTACCTCATCTTCAGCTTTCTTGGCTCAAATCTTCCATACACCTGCACTTTTACTTCAACAATATGATGAGCAACTATCAATTTACAAAGATTTCAGCACTTCCAATTCTACAAGATATCAATTGCTTTCTTTTTTCCCCAAAGACAAACAATGACATCTACCCCTCCATGTGCACATTTCTTGATTGATGAGTTTTACCTTTTTCTTGTGTTGGTTACCATCATCAACAGAAGATCCAGCAAAGGTCCAACTTCAATGAAGTTCTTGGAATTTCCCCGGCAACGGCGCCAAAAAAAATGTTTGTTATTGACTTTGGAGTTATCCTCTCCAATCATGAAGTACAAAAGAATCAACAAATCATCTTTATTTTGTCAATCCTGGGAATATCCATAAGACCACAGCCCCTTCTAGATGATAGATTCATAGAAATAAGAGATTGATGGCTGGAATTCTGAGAAAATGAAAATGAAGAGGAAATATCTAGGGTTTACCTTATCTAGAGCAAATCTTCATCATTTTGTATGATCTTTGTGTCTAGTTCATGTTATTTTCTCATCAGAATACAAATATGAAATCAGAATTGGAAAATATCACCTGTATCACAGAGACGAGACAATCGCGATCTGTACCAGTAGATGATTTTCACATTTCTGCAACATTCTTCAATCCTTCTTCACTCAATACATCAGTAATCATCTCTCTTCATACATCTTACTTAGCATTACACAAATGAAACTCACAAATCTCCATGATAAAGCAAGAAACAAGCTCTCACATCAAAGGAAACACACACAATAGGAGAAAACACGATTTCAGCAGAAACTCTCTCTTCTCTATTGATAGCATGTACAAATGACTAACCAACCTCTCCAAAATAGAGAAAATTGACTTATATACATTTTCAAGTGTCCTCTTTCACACTTGAATTTTGGTCCTTTCCTCTATTATTCTAAAAATATGCTATCTAAGAGTTTCCAAAAATTCTAGAAAAAATACATAAGATTCTATCCTACATAAGGAAGACTCTTCCTTATTTTTACAACAATTGCATAAATATTTCTACAAATTTCTATCATTTTACAATATTTTTCCTTCAAAAAAGGTTTCCAAAAATGCATCTTCCAACAGTGCATTTCCAAATGGATGTCTGATTTTTCCTTGAAAATAGATGCCATCTGCCTTCTAGCGAGAAGCTTAAGTTACACTTAAAAACGGTCTCATCTAAGCATGACTCATATTTCATTAGTCAGACTCTGGGTAGGGGGAGCCACGATTGACATCACGCATAGCTTGTCCCCTTGTGCTCAAGGTGTCCAAGTTAGTCCTACTAACCAGTGGGTGGGTATCACCGTGGACAAGCCTTATAAATGCACTCTAGTGAGTGTTTATGCGGCTAACTGCCCCTCAAACAGAGCCATCTATTGGGATGAAATTAGTAGACTTAAAGGGTCTAGCATGATGGCTGGTGACTACAACATGGTGACTAGCCTTTGTGATAGGCTTAATAAAAAGGCTCCATTATTCAAGGACAGGGGCGTAATGCGTGGATAAGACTTATGACCTACCATGACCTTACTGATTTGTCCCTCCACATTGGTTTCACTTGGTCTAATAAATAGTAGGGGAGCTCCCTCATTGAGGCTAGAGTTGACAAGTTCTACACTAAAATCCCCTACCTTCAACAATTCAGGCACACTAAAGTGTCGGTGGACCACTCTCTTTGTATTTCGGACCATAAACCTATTTTGATCTCTCCCAAGGTTGTGAGTTCCATGTCTAGGGCTGGCTCTCCTCACATCAATTCTACCCTGCTTCGGATCCCTTATGTTGTTGAGAAAACCAAAGATATCTTTAGATTCCATTTTAGTCTATCTCTAGCCCTTCTCTTGCTTGGGCTAAAGCCATCAAGGATATCCAAATCCTGTTTACACACTCCAAGAAGCTTAAAACTAATTTAAGAGCTAGAAGAAGACTAGACATTACTAGAGAAATTGATCGTTTTCTCACCTCTCAAGAGCCCAACAAGATGGACCAAATTTTAGTCCTTCAAGAAAGATTGAAGTATGAGGAGTACCTTGTGGCTAGTCATATTCTCTCTGCGTCAAGAGAATTTTGGGTGGGGAAAGTGGATAGACCTTGTGAAACTATGTTTTCGCTACTCAAAAAGAAGAAGATTAAGAAATTCATCCCTTTTCTTATGAAAATATCTAGTGGGTTTGCTCTCAATATTGAGGAGAACTTGCAGGAGGCCATTCGCTTCTTTATAGATGTTTTCTCTAGTACTCCCAAGTGGGGGGAGGACATCCACAGAGCTAGAGCTTTTATTGCGCTTAAAAGAAAAAGAACTATTCCTATCAGTCTGGCTACCTTGTTGGACCTGCCCCTCGCTCCCGGTGAGATTAAAGAAACCATCCGTAAATTGAAACCCTGCAAGTCTCCGAGTCTTGATGGCTTATCTAATGAGTTTTTCATTGCTCTTGGTGACTTTCTAACTCCCTTCATTCTCTTGATTTGGAAAGAATTTGTTAGCAAAGGCACTCTTCCTATAGAGATCAATACTAGAGTTATAAAATTGATTCATAAGAGGGGCCCTAAGGAGAACATAAATAATTGGAGGCCCATCACTCGCCTAAACGCAATCTACAAGATTTTTTCCTCTTCTTTGGCTTGTCGCCTTAGCCCTATCATGAAAGACATCATCTTCCGTGAGCAAAATGGCTTCATTAGGGGAAGATATATTCTTGATGCCATGATAACCCTACGGGAAGGTTTTGATCATGCCATTGAGACCAACCAGCCCTATTTCTTCTTCAAGATAGATTTTGATAAAGCCTATGATAGGATTTAGTGGGAATTTATCCTTCAATCCCTCCATGATGCTAGATCTGGTAAACACTTCATCAGGGCTGTCAGCACCCTCTTTCGAAATGCCTACTCTAGGGTTTCTATGAATGGTGTGATTTCTGACCACATTAAGCTTAGAAGATCCATTAGGCAAGGATGCCCCTTAGTCCCCCTCCTCTTTGCTATAGCCAGTGATTCCTTAGGTTGGCTTATCCAAGATGCTTTGATATTCCCAAATACTGATAGGAAACTTTGCTTGCAAGCTTTTGTTGATGATACTAATCTGGTCACGAGAGCTAATGACAACTCAGCTAAGCATGTCATTGACTGCCTCCATACCTTTTGTTTGGCTAGTGGGTCCCACATTAACCACTCCAAAACTTCCTTTAGATCTTCCAATAATTACATCCCTGATTTCATTACCTCTCCAGGGTGTGAAGTGATTAAGGATGGTGAGATCTTCAGGCTCTTGGGAATACCTATGGGTTTTCAAGTTTCTTTCAACCAAAGATGGGAATGGATAGTGGAAAAGTTCAGGAAATGTTTTACTAGTATGGTTGTCAGTCCATTTTGTCTCATAGAATCTTTGTGCTCAATCACTACCTTCTTCCTACTCTCACTTATTTCCTTGCCTATTGGTGTCCTAATAAGAAACACTTTCACTAGGTAATTGGCCTGACTAGAAGGTTCATGTGGGGGTAACCTCCATCAAAGTAAAGTCCCCAAAGTCTCGTGGGAGACTTGCTGTCTGCCCAAAAAAGAGGGAGGTTTTGGGCATCTTATGTCTTAAAGAAATGGCTGCCAATCTTGCTACCAAGTGGGTTATGAGATCTATTGAGTCCAAAGACATTTGGGCCTTCTTGATCAAGAGGAGAATAGGTGATTTCTACCTCACTGATTACAAAGCCTAGAAAAACCACCATCTGTGGGACCTCATTGTCTCTCCCCAGAATTTCACCCCTCTTGGTAGTACCCTTACTTGTAGAATGTGGAATTTCTGGTTCTCTCTTAAAAAGTGTTGTAACCATAACCCAAAATTCTTTCAATATGCTGACTTTTTCTTGTAGGAAAGCATCTACACTGGTTGGCTCTCTCTGTGGTGCAATGCCATGTTTGGCTATAAAGGAACACAAATGTGTTAATAAGGGTTTTGAGAGTTGGACAAATTTAACTAGTGTGCATGGCTCACTCCCTGATTTTCTATCCTCAATCTATCCTAACTTAACTTGTGGTTTTGTGTAGGTGTTGTTGAGGCATCACGACATGATAAAGAATCATCTCCAAGCTTGTTCTGGGAGGAACACTGTGAAGATGATGGATATTGCTAAAGACTTGCTCTCTCAATTCAAGGGCAAGAGAGGTTCTATCACCAGAATCTTACCCAGACTCAACAAGAAGTGGCATATCAATTGGAGCCCTATCTAGTGGAGACATAGATTCTTTGTGTAAGAGATGGATAGGTATGTGCTTGAAGATGAAGAGGTGTTGCAAAATCCTTGATGTACACCAGCCAAATGAACTCCAGGAGTATATGGTGGGCCCTTTTAGCTTTCCAATGGATGTATTAGACACCCTATGAACCTTGGAAGATCACTGTCTCTCAAAAAGATAGATCAAAACAGATAAGTTGGAGTTAGCTCAGAGGTGAAGAACTTGCTATTTTGGTACATACACATGTCCAGTGTTTTGCATATTTCTCTAAGCTCAGAGAAACCATCTCTGCAATTTCACTAAGAAAACTGAGAGATATGGCAGTGAGTACTACACTTCACAAGAACATGGAAATATGAACTCAAATGATCATTAAAATGAAAGTATATTGCTTGTACAATACAATGGACTTACGGATACATATGTGTGCCTTGTAATCACACCTTGATATGGCATAAAGCTCAGCTCTTGGAGGTCTTCACATAGGTCTCTCTAACCACGACTAAAACTGCCATCTATTTATAGTTCAGCTTGGGAGGCTAACCTCCCTCAATCACTCTCCAATCAATTAGTGATTGATTTGATTCTCTACCTACCACAAATCATGAATTCGTGGCTCCTCTTTACCGTTTTGATCAAGTGGACTCAACCACTTAAGATTCTCTCACTTTTACATCAAGTAAACTCTTCAAAAGTTACAAGAGGTAGTTCACAAGTGAACTTTACATAGTCTTCATTTTAAGGCCTATTCTATGACTTTGTGGGACTCAAGCCAATACTTAGGCTTGTCATAGACTTGCTCCAACAGCTCCCCCTCAAGCCAAGTATGCTTGAGGTCTTCAATCTTCCAAGATTACCTGCAAACCTATCATAGCCTTGAATTTGCAAAGCTTTGTACTATCCAATGCTTTGGTTAGAATATCTGCACATTGTTGATGAGTGGACACATATGATATTTGAATCTCTTTGCTTAGAACCTTCTCTCTTACATAGTGATAATGAACTTCAATATGTATAGTCCTTGCATGAAAAATAGGATTAGCAGCCAAATGAATAGAACTCATATTGTCACCATAAATAGTTGGAGTTCCAAACTCCAATCCAAGATCTTTGAATAATGTCTTCATCCACATAGCTTCCTGAGTAGTTATGGAAAGACCTCTATATTCAGCTTCAGTAGAAGAGAGAGCAACTGTGGGTTGCTTCTTGGATGACCATGAAATAAGCTTTCAACCTGCAAAGGTAAGATAACCTGAAGTGCTCCTTCTATCTTCTTTGGAGCCAGCCTAATCTGCATCAGAAAATAGCTTCAAACCTAAATCAGATACATAAGGATAATAAAGTCCTTCATTTATGGTTCCTTGAGAATCCTTTTGGTAGCATCTATATGTGGTTTCCTTGGTGTGTGCATAAATTGACTTAGCACTTTCACACTGTAACATATATCTACTCTTGTCAATGTGGCATAGTTGAGACTACCCACTAGACTTTGATATGATGTGATGTCCTCTATGAGTTCACCTTCATGTGAGCTCAACTTGTGATTGACCTCCATTGGAGTACCTGCAATCTTACAATCTTGCATCTTGAATTTTGCCAACATGTCCTTAATGTACTTTCTTTGAGTGAGAATTCTTAGGCCATGATGTGATGATTCTGCCTCATGTCCAAGTTCCTACAATTTTGCTTTACCTTTAGACTTCCATGCTTTGATCTTTTCCATCTGAGATTCTTCATCATCCTCCGAGGTGTCTTGTTCTTCAATCTTTGGTTGTTCTCTACCAAGCTTTGGAAAATCTTCTTCAAGAGCATATGGTAAATTGACCTTCCTGCATGAATCTTCATACCATGAATTGTTCTCATCAAAAACTACATCTCTGCTTACCAAGAAACCTTTGTTGGTAGGTTTGTATAACCTGTAGCCCTTTTGATTGTTGTCATATCCAATAAATACACACCTTTCTTCCTTTGGATCCATCTTGCCTCTAACCTATGAAGGAACATGAGCAAAAGCAATACATCCAAAAATTTTACAATGATCTAAGCTTGGTCTTCTTCCATTCCAAGCCTCATATGGAGTCATCCCATCAAGGGATTTTAAAGGCAACCTGTTAATCAAGTAAGTGGCTATAGATACAACCTCAGCCCATAAGTAATTAGGTAAATGCTTTTCATTTAACATAGACCTTGCAGCTTCAACAATTGTCCTATTCCTCCTTTCTGCCACTCCATTTTGCTCAGGAGTGTACCTTGTAGCTACCTCTCTTTTGATTCCTCTTTCTTGAAGAAAAGAATCAAACTCATGGGAGAAGTATTCTCCCCCTCCATCTGACCTTAGCCTTTTTAGTGATTTACCTGTTTGATTCTCCACGAGCCAAATATCTTTTGAAACATGAAAAAACTTCATCTTTGTGTTTCATAAAGAATAGGATAGTCCAGCTGCTCCAATCATCAATAAAGGAGACATAATACCTTGATCCAGATATTGAAGCTTCCTTGCTAGGTCCCCTTACATCTGTATGAACCAACTCCAAGAGATCTCCATGTATATAACCTTTCTTCATGAATGGTAACATGTGCGACTTTCCAAATTGACATGCACTACACTTATAAATCATTTGTTGTTTTGACAAATTAGGGAGTCCAAGTACACTTTGGTCCCTGCAAATTTGCTTTAATGACCTTTCACCAATATGTGCTAACCTTTTGTGCCATACTTCCAATTCTGTGAGTGTCTGACTACCATAATTAAAGAGAGCAATGTTTCTAGTGTCTTGTAATTCAAATGTGAACAATCTACCTGTCTTTTCACCTTTTGCAATTTTTCTGAATCCTTGACTTGGATCTTCAACAAATGCTCCTGCTTTTGTGAACCTGACTTGCAACTCTTTCTCTACTATCTGCCCAACACTTATCAAATTCTTTGTAATGGTAGGGACATAGAGTACCTTACTGAGTAGGTTGATGTTTCCATCAGGTGCTTTGACATTGCCTATTTTCTCCACAGGATGTTTTGTGTCATCTCCTGTTTGTACCTCATGCTTATTCCTTGGATCTTCTAAATCTAATAGGAGTGCCACATTTCCTGCCACATGATTTGAACAACCTGAATCTATGTAGAAAACATGCTCATCAGCTTTACCTTGTGGCATAGCCATGTTCATGATCAATAATGAATCCTCTTTGTTTGAGTCTTCTGTGTAGTTATTGAAGTCTCTCCTTCCTTTGTAGCCTCCTTGATAGTTTGAATGATTTTAGTTGTTGTAGTTGCCATGATAATTGTTGAAACTTCCTCTTGAGTAGCCATAACTTCTTCTATTGTATCCTCTGCCTCTTTGATTCCTGGAATTCCTAAAGCAATTTTCAGTTGTATGATTAGTTAGTCCACAAATAGAACATGGGTTGGAGTCTTGGGATCTCCCCCTGCCTTGTCTACCTCCTCTTCCTCTACCTCTGCCATGTCTTCCTCTACCTGCATAGTTAACTTGATATGTACTTGCTTCATCATCCACTTTCTTTGCCTTTCCTTTGTTATCTTTGGACTTGTTTTTATCAGTGTATAAAGCTGAAGATTGATTACCTTTAGATCTTTCTCCATTTTTGATAATATTTGCCACTTGAGTAAGTAGTTGTCCAATGAGTGTATTGAAATCAGGTACATGCATGTCCATGTACAAGTCCATAGCTGTGGTGAATGCTTCCCACTTGTCATCTGCCTTCAAGCCATTGATGACCTGCCTTACAATTTGCTCTTCATCTATTACCTCTCCAATGCTTCCCAACTGATTTGCTATGTCCTTGAGCTTTGTGATAAAATCAGTCACATTTTGTTTGGGAGCCTTCTTGTGTTGTCAGGATCTTATCTCACGCGCATACAGAGGTTACGAACGCAGAAAAACACACAAGAAAATAGAGACAGCAAGAGACAAGACTAAACGCAAGATTGGGTGCAATCTCCCCCCATGCACTGTGTTTCGACAGTCCACAGAGTGCATGTATTTATAGGACTTTTGATTACGTCGAAAAGAGTGGTTACATGAGAGCGGCTTCGAAAAGCAAGCATGAAACTAAAAGTTGGTAACTTTTAGAGAAAGCCATTGCTTTCAATAATAGAAACTACGGTCTACAACGACCCTTATTCTAACCATTACTTTTCTAATTGTTTCTAACAATAGAACCTTCTACGCAAGTTTATTTACAATCTAAATAATAATTATTCGGATTATTGATATCCACCCTTTCACGCTTTGCACGCTCCTCACGAACCTTCAGCTGCTATATCAAAAACATCAAAAACACATTAATACATTAATAATATAACACTTTAACAATGCATTGTTCAATAATAATTTAACACTCCAACAATGCATTGTTCAACATATTCCTTGTTACAATCCAACAATGCCTTGTTCAACATATTCCATTACACTCCAACAATGCATTGTTCAACATTTTACAATCCAACAATGCATTGTTCAACATATTCCATGTTACACTCCAACAATGCATTGTTCAACATGTTCAACATATTCCATGTTACACTCCAACAATGCATTGTTCAACATATTTCATAAGTTATAACATGCCCCTCAGTTGAAAAAGCAACTGACCTCAATTGATAAAATAATAAACATGGATGGATAGTCACATGTTTCATCACTGAATTTAAAAAAATAGGCATGTGCCATGTAAAAACACATGCATGGAAATGCTAATGGAGCTGTTACATTAATGTGTTTGTGTATGATATGCAGAAATTAAGTGGTCATAATGAGGTGTTAATTGTGTCTTATGTATCCATTGACATTCTTCAATAGAGTGATTTTTGTACTTGACCAAATATCGATGATATTGAGTACCTGTGCATGTAGTAGTGACATCATGATCAATGATTTTCTCAAGAACTAAGGTTTCAGATTGTTCTTCAATTAAAGGAGGATCAGCAAGAAGTGGAGCAAGTGGTAAAGTTCCTTTAAATGGTTTAAGTAAACTTATATGAAAAGAGTTACGAATAGTCCAATCAGATGAAATATCTAATCTAAATGAATTATCATTAATTTTTTCGATATCCGAAACGGTCCATAATAGCATGGTGCAAGGTTAATTTTAGGATGCTACAAAATATTTTTGAGACGTCTTTTAATGATACGCAACCATACAAAATCATTTTTCTTGAATTCTTTGGCTAATCGTTTAGTATTGATATTACGTGTATATCGCTCTTGACTTTTCCTAATGTGTTCGTGAACATCATGAAGTATAGAAACGTGATCTTGAGCAATAGAATCAGCCATCGAAATGTCGGTTTGGGTGAGGGACATGGGAGTGGGAAGCTTTATACCAAAAACAATTTCAAAAGGTGCACGACCTGTGGTGGTGTGTGCGGTGTTATTGTATGCAAATTGAAGCAATGGCAACTTTTCATCCCAGTTATTAGGATTATGTAATGAATAACAACGCAATAAATCAAGAATAGTACTATTTGTAGCCTCACTTTGTCCATTACTTTCAGGATGAAATGCAAAGCTAAAATCTATTTTAGAACCAAAATGCTAAAATAAGGCAACCCAAAAATGATTACAAAATCTAACATCACGATCAGATAACATTACTTTAGGAAATCCATGATGTGGGAAAATGCATTTAATGAATAATTTTGCAGCTTGAGGTGCAGTCAAAGTTTTTCTACATGGAATGAAATATGCATATTTACTAAACCTATCAACTATTGTCCATATCATATCATTATGTGATGAAGTGATGGGAAGACCTGTGATAAAATCCATAGAAATTTGTTCCCATGGTTCATTTGGAATGGGAAGTGGCATTAAGAATCCAAATGGTTTACCATGATGACGTTTGACACGCTGACATACAATGCATTGAGAAACATAATGTGCAATATCTTTTTCCATGTGTGGCCAAAAGAAGAAATCTTTGCAAGCAGAAATGGTGCTCTGTATGCCTCTATGACCCATGTAAGATGGTTCATGCATTTCTTTAATGACAAAATCTTTAAAAGCTTGGGTTATGCACAATCTATGTTGAAAATAAAGAAAACCATTATGAAATGTATAATGTTCATCAGATAAAGATGCACTATTGTTGAAGTCATGCCATGCACGTGAAAAATACAAATCAGATGCATAAGTGGAAACCATTTCTTGAAAAGAATGAATTTGGATGGCAAAAATATTATTCAAAACAAGAGAATGTGAAGGAAAACGGCTAAGAGCATCAGCCACAATATTAGCTTTACCAGGCTGATATTGTATCATGGGTTGGAAATTTTGAATGAATGATGCCCATTTAAGATGCCTATCAAAGATTAAAGGTTGACTTAATAAATGCTTAATAGCCTGTTGATCGGTTTTGATTAAGACCTCAGAGCCCATAAGATAGTGTTTCCAAATTCCCAAAGCATGCACAACTGCTAACAATTCTTTATCATACGTACTATAATTCTGTTCTGAGGGCTTAAGCTTCCTACTCTCAAATGCAATGGGATGGTCATTTTGCATTAAAACAGCACCTATTCCTGAACTACTAGCATCAGTAATGACATGAAAGGGTTGTGAAAAATCAACAGGTGCATGTTTAAGTTTGTCAAAGGACTATTGTTGGGTAAGTCCCCATGCAAATTTTATTTTCTTTTTCAACAACAAGGTAAGAGGCAATGCTAAATAAGAAAAATTTCGAACAAAGTTCCTATAAAAACTAGCCAACCCAATAAAAGAACGAACATCATTAACTAATTGTGGTGTAGGCCATTCTACTATAACTCTAATCTTTTTCAGATCCACATGCACACCTTCACTTGAAATAATATGTCCTAAATATTCCAACTTACGTTGAAAGAAGTAACTCTTTTCAAGATTAGCATAAAGTGTGTTCTCTCGTAACAAATGAAAAACTGTTTCAAGATGCTTTTCATGTTCACTATCATTCTTATTGTAAACAAGTATATCATCAAAGAATACAAGAACAAAAGCTTGATAATCAAGAAAAATATTGTTCATCATTCGTGCAAATGTAGTAGGGGCATTAGTAAGTCCAAAGGGCATTGCCATAAATTCATAATCGCCGGTTTGAGTTCTAAATGCAGTCTTAAAAATATCACTTTGTGTCATACGAATCTGATGGTAACCCAATTTTAGATCAATTTTACTAAAGACACAATCTCCTCGTAACTTATCTAAGAGATCATCTATTCGAGGAATAGGGTATCTATTCTTTATTGTGATCTTGTTAAGGGCTCTATAATCAATGCACATTCGATAAGTTTTATTCTTCTTCTCTAATAAGAGAACTGGTGCTCCAAATGGGGAGAACTAGGCCTTATAAGTCCTTTCTGTAGTAGGTCTTTTACTTGGTTTTCTATTTCCTTTTGGTGTAGTGGGCCATGTCTATAAGGTGCTTTATGACGATGAAGAACTACCAGGGACTAAGTCTATGCTATGGTCAAAGGATCCTCGAGATGTTGGTAGTTCAGAAGGATACTCAGACATAAAACTATCCTTATAAGTACTCATGAAAGGTTTATATGCATCAGGAAGTGCATGAGTATAATCATTGATGACATTGACAAAAAGAATGCATGAGTTGAATCCTTTCCTAAATGCACGCTTTACTTGAGTGTGACTAATCAATGGAAATGGCTGAAAATCATGTCGTGCAGACAAAGTAATGATTTGACCTTTGAATTCAAAGTTAAAGGTATGTGTATGGTAGTCAATACGTGGGTTATAATGGTGACGAAAAGGCATACCTAGTATAACATCATAAGATTGCAAAGGTGCAATTAAAAATGTTCGTGAATCAACATATGGGCCTATGCTAATTGTAACATCTTGCACTTCTCGTGTTACATTATAACGACTACCTTGAAATGCAGCTTTCACTTTATACAAGGAAGGAAACGTTTGTAATTTAAGTTCTTGTACTAATGAATGTGAAATGAAGTCATGTGAACTACCATCGTCATGTAGAATTTTAACTACTTTATTATTTATTGTACCCTGCATGCAAAGTAGAGAGTGAAGAGAGATATCGTTACCCAAGGTACTTAAGTCCTTCTCCAATGATTCCTCTGTCCAAATAGGAGGAATTTCTTCATTATGGACCTCCATGTTATGCAATTGAGCTGTAGCCGGTTTCATGTGAAGAGGTCGCAATCTGCACCTTGTTTTTGTATGTCCAGGTTTACCACAATTCCAGCAAGTGATTCGTGGTCGCTTCTGTTGGGCATCCGCTGCTGAAGTTTGAAGGGTAGGTGGTTTGGTTGGAGTGGTCGTTGGCACGATTGTTGTAGTCGAAGTGACTTGGTTATGGACTAGAATTCTTTTTCTGCATCATAGGCATAGAATATAGCTTCATTGAGGATTATAGGTCGTAGGGTATGAAGCTTATCTTGGATTCCCACCTCCAAACCAACTACCGTCATAAGGTTGTCTGCCTTAGTTTGTATCTTTTGGAGGACTTCATCACGTTGTCGGATCTCATTTTGAGCTCCTCGAACCTCATGCAACAAGAGCTCTAGTTGTTGTTCAAGTGTTGCCTCAAGTAGAGGTGAATTATTGTAATCCACCATGGGGCTCTTGGACTCTTAAGCTAGTGCTTTCCTCTCGGGATGTACTCTTAGGGAATGTACCCTAGCATAAAAGTACCCTTTGTGGATGTACCCTGACAGGATGTACCCTGACAGGATGTACCCTGTCTGGATGTACCTTGGTGTACCCTGAGAAGTGTACCCTGACAGGATGTACCCTGAGGTGTGCCACGTCGCGTAGCACTGTACCGCCTTGAAAACTGCAAGTTATGTTGTATCCCGGCATTTCCCTCTCTCTCTCTTCCCCCCGACCCCCTCCAACTCCACCAGCCCTCCTCTTTTTCCCCACCCCCCCCGCAGCCCCCACCATCACCACGACCCCCTCCAACCCCACTGTCCCCTCCTCTTTTCCCCCACCACCCCCCCGGCCCCCACCATCACCACGACCCCCCTCCAACTCCACCAGCCCTCCTCTTTTCCCCCACCACCCCCGCGGCCCCCACCATCACCACGACCCCCTCCAACTCCACCAGCCCTCCTCTTTTCCCCCCACCAACACCACGACCCCCGCCAACCCCACCGTCCCCTCCTCTTTTCCCCCACCACCCTCCCGGCCCCCACCATCACCACGACCCCCTCCAACCCCACCGTCCCCTCCTCTTTTCCCCCACCACCCCCGTGGCCCCCACCATCAACACAAATCCACACCCCCCCATAGCCCTCCACAAACTCCACAAACCCCACACAACTCCACACCACCCCACAACCCTCCACCACTCCACGACCCCCCACACAACTCCACACCCCCCCACAGCCCTCCACAAACTCCACAAACCCCATACAACTCCACACCCCTCCACAGCCCTCCACAAACTCCACAAATCCCACACAACTCCACACCACCCCACAACCCTCCACCACTCCACGACCCCCCACACAACTCCACACCCCCCCACAGCCCTCCACAAACTCCACAAACCCCACACAACTCCACACCCCTCCACAACCCTCCACAAACTCCACAACCCCCCACAAACTCCACACCCCTCCATAGCCCTCCACAAACTCCACAAACCCACACAACTCCACACCCCCCCACAACCCTCCACAAACTCCACAAACCCCAGACAACTCCACACCACCCCACAGCCCTCCACCACTCCACGACCCCCCACACAACTCCACACCCCCCCAGAGCCCTCCACAAACTCCACAAACCCCACACAACTCCACACCCCTCCACAACCCTCCACAAACTCCACAAACCCCACACAACTCCACACCCCCCCACAGCCCTCCACAAACCCCACACAACTCCACAGCCCCCCAACAGCCCTCCACAAACTCCACAAACCCCACACAACTCCACACCACCCCATAGCCCTCCACCACTCCACGACCCCCCACACAACTCCACACCCCCCCACAGCCCTCCACAAACTCCACAAACCCCACAGAACTCCACAGCACCCCACAGCCCTCCACCACTCCACGACCCCCCACAAAACTCAACACCCCCCACAGCCCTCCACAAACTCCACAAACCCCACACAACTCCACACCACCCCACAGCCCTCCACCACTCCAGGACCCCCCACAAACCCCACACCCCTCCACAACCCCCCACAAACCCCACAAATCGCACAATTTCCCACGACCTCCCACAAAGTTCTCATGCAATTTTTGATGGATATTTGGAGGATCATTTCTTATCCAAACCCTACAATCTTTTACATTGTTGGAAAGTTCTCGAGGAGTACTTTCCAATGATGTAATAATAATTTTGAAATCTTGGATCAAGTTTTTACCACACCCCAAAAACCCCCATAACTCCCCACAACTCACCCCCTATTCCCACCCACAAGCTCCCACAACCCCCGTAATCTCCCTCAACTCCCCACAACTCACTTCCCACACCGCCCACTTAATATGAAGGATCAAAAGCTACTACAAAAATTAGGTGAAGGATGTGCTTCTTAGGGTCATTCAAACATCACGGGCAGCACAAAATGAGGATCTCAGCTTGCATGAAAAAGTGACAGTAAAAGTGTAAGTGGTAAAAGTGAAAGTGGAGAAATGATTGTTGCCACCAACCATTCATGAGGACTGCCTATTTTTGAGGAACCACTCCAAGATTGGTGGCATATTTGATCTACCCCTCCAATTTTGGGCAATCAATCGACGCATGATCAATGGACGTGAGGAATCGGCAAAGCCATCTTGGCCTATTGGAGCCTATAAAAGCGATGGATTTGTGTTCATTTGGGACACATTCAGATATATACATTTACATACGTACGTACAGGGGTCCTCTCTTGGCACTCTGTGGCTACAAGCCTACTGTAGGAAGTCACTCTCTGGTGAGGATACAGAGTGTGGGCTTCTCAGTGAGGGCTAATAGCACTATAGTGTGAAGAGAGTGGCTTGGTTTTGTCATTCAGTGTGAGTCATTGGTATTTCATGCTCTTCCCCTTAGAGCAACTCTTCAGGCTTTGTACTGATGAGTGCTAGTCTACATCTAGTTGTGTCCATTGTACGGATTGGATGAATCCCTTGTATTGATGTTGTTTAGTTCTGGAGTGGCATGTTAGCCCAGAGCATAAACTTCTGAGCATCTCTTTTTCGTATGTTGTAATCATCCGATTCAAACTAAGGAGTGGTTGGTTTTCCATCATTGTCAATTTGTCATTAATATTATCCCTAAGTATTCACAACTCTGTGCAATCATTGATATCTGCCTGCTCACAGAAGTGTTAAAGGGTATATTTCCCTAAGGAGAACCTCCCTTGAGTAGGTGAAGTACTGGAGTGCTTGCTACATGCTCCTGTTAAAAATAGATACCACAGTACCTCCTCTACAGTTTGGCATGCCCACTGGGACACTTGCATTTCTATGAGAGGCCCTGAGGATAATAATTAGGCCTCTTTTTCATTATTTTGCCCTATTGCATTTGCAAATAAGTACATGACCCATACACGAGCAGATAAGGAGTCTCTTCGTGTAAGAAGGAGCCTTAATAAGTCACCTATATCTTCGGCAAGTGAACCTACCTCCCCTCTACCCTCCTTGAATTTATCTATTGATTTGGGTGCGACACCACTGTCAAAGGAGAAACATAGGAGAACATTAGACTTCTCCTCAGATATGTCAGAAGAAACACCAGTGCAAATGGAGGATCTCTCTCATCTACTCTCCAGACTCAATGTCAAGTTCCCTACCTTCAAGGGACAAGCTTATGAGGATGCTGATGATCATGTGAGGAGGTTCATCTCCTTATGTCGTGACGAGGTTTGTAGAATAGAGAGGATGCAATGTTGGCACTCTTTCCATCCACATTGGAAGGCCTTGCAAACAAATGGTACAGTCAATATGCAGATGGCCATTTTGCTACATGGGAGGCTTTGAAGACGGCGTTCTCAAATACATTTCGACCAAGTGACTCCTCCGAAAGAGCTCTAGATCAGCTAGAGAACTTAAGGCTGAGACCAGGTGAATCCTTCCATGGACTTCACACTAGGACAAAAGCACTTGTTGCACGTCTTCCACATGCTCTAGGTGATTTCTTGGTTAAAAAATGGATAGAAAAGGCCTTGCCCAGATCATCTCAGCAGAAGTTACGTGAGTCTCTTAGATTGGATGCAACCCTCAATGATTTTGTTGCAGCAGCATCACGCATTGAAGAAGCTAGGCAACATTTTGAAGGGGATACACAATTGAATTATGCTACAGAACTAGACCCTATTGGGGAACTGAGGAAAGAACTGATGGCACTAAGAATGCAACAAATTCAACAAGAAGAGAAGGTCTTGCCACCATTGCGTCGCACTGATGATGAAGTAGCCCAACTTCACCATGAGTTAGAAGATTTGCGGACCACTCAGGATATAAGGAGGCAGATTTGGTGCACAATCTGTAACAGTAATGGACATTCCAATGCTAATTGCCTTAATAAGGTAAGCTGTCAATTTTCTGGAAAGGATGGTCATGAAGCTAGAGATTGTTACTACCTCAAGGGTACACAACAACGAGGTAACCCTCAAGCTTTGGATTCATATTATGCTAGTACTTCAAATGCACCTAATAGAGAGGAAACTCGTACGACAAAGCCTAGATATAATAGACCATTGATGTGCAATCGCTGTGGTGAGTATGGCCATATGCAAAATAGGTGTTCCCTTCCAGAAGATGCACCTCCTTGTCAACATTGTCCAGAGGCCAAGGATCACTATACCAAAGACTGCCCAAGAAGCCGTCCTGCTCCGATCCACATGATTGCAGTCTCTCCACAAGAAGAAGGTATGACCACTCAGTCTTATGTTGTTTCATCCTCTCCAATGCCCATGATGACTAGAGCTAGACAAGCAGCAGCAATCCGTAGAGAGGAACAACAAGGATTGCAGGATAAAGAGGAGGAAAAGAAGTCTAGGTGGAAGAGCCAAGCAGAAATTGAAGGAGCTTATAAAAGGATGGCTACTTCTCTAAGGGACCAACCAACAAGTCTGCAAGAAGACACTCATGAGGTAAACATTGAACAGATCTTGAAAGGTATTCATCACAAGGTTAGTCTATACGAACTTATAAGGATGGATTCAAAAAATAAGAAGTGACTTATTGAAGATTATACACTCTGCTCACTTGATCCAATCACCCAGTATAGATGGTTTCATGGTTGATTTTCCCCCTGCACCCTTGGCAGACTACCAAAGCTCAAGATTATCTGTTTGTATAAAGGATGAAGCTCTCATAGGTGTAATCATAGATGGACGCTCTGGTATCAATGTCATGCCAGATTTTACAATGAAGAAACTGAAATTGAACCCCACCAAGATGGCACCATTCACAATTACACTAGCAGATCAACATCGGGTTGCGCCTCTTGGCATTATTGAAAAGGTACGGATGATAGTACAGGGTTCCCACTTTGTGTTGGATTTTGTTGTTATTGCACTTCCACAGGAGACTTCCTACCCTTTAATTCTGGGGAGACCTTGGCTGAGGCAAGCAAAAGCTTTGCAAGATTGGGGGAAAAACAAACTATGGATTTCAACTAGCACCAATAGCCAACTGCAGCTACATTTGGAAGAAGGATTTGACTCGGGGAAAACTACTGGGTATACTGTGGACACACAAGTAATGCCTTCTCTACCCCAAGAAGAAGATACATTATTGAACTGGATGATGGAAAGTACAGAGTGCTGCAAGGAATTGAAGAATGAAAGCTTGCAGGAGATTATGAATGTTGAAAGGGCAACAACTATAGAGGTTTCGGAACAGGAAGGTTATGAGTCTGAATGCAGAGAAGATCTCCCCTTTTCGGATATACCTCTAGGATGGACCAGAGAACATATTGCAGAATATAAGTTAAAGTCCACTCCTGGATACAGTGGAGATGATTTATCAATCAAGATTAGTCTTGAAACACTGGTGCAAGAAGTAAATCTAGGGGATGAAGAGAACCCTCAAGTAGTCCACTTGGCCTCGTGGTTGTGGCATTATCCTCCTTTACTACAGAAGGTAACTTCTTTACTTTTTGCTTACAAAAATGTCTTCGCATGGTCCTACAAAGATCTAACAGGGATACCAGAGGAGCTTGGATTACATCGGATACCCTTAGTTGAGGGAGCCGCGTTTGCAAGAAGTAGGCCATATCGACTCAATCCAAAGTATGCAGAGGCGGTAAAAGTGGAAATTACAAAACTAGAAGAAGCAAGTATAATTGTTCCAGTAGAACATTCTAGGTGGCTTTCATCTATGGTTATTGTGCCCAAGAAAATAAGCGGAAAAATAAGAGTCTGTGTTGATTTTCGTGCCTTGAATAAAGTGACTGTTCAAGATGGATTTCCCCAGCCCTTCACAGAGCAAGTACTTGAGGAAGTAGCTGTCACACTTTGTATAGCTTCGTGGATGGCTTCAGCGGTTACAATCAGATAATGATCCATCCTGAGGATAGGGACAAAACGTCCTTTGTAACTCCATGGGGCACTTATGTCTATACCCGCATGGCTTTTGGTTTAAAGAATGCGCCAGCTTCATTTAATAGAACAATGTATCTAATATTGGGCAAATGGTTGACAACCTTTTTACGCATTTTCATGGATGACTTTTCAGTATTTTCAGGCACAAATAGAAGAGCAGCAGTTCACGATTTCCATGATCATTTGGAAAATCTAAAAGAAATTTTTGAGCAATGTCTCAAAATAGGTTTGAAATTAAATCGTGATAAATGTCACTTTTTGGTCACCAAGGGTACTCTTCTTGGTCACATAGTATCTGCTAAAGGGATAACGGTTGACGCTGCAAAGGTTACTGCTATTCTATCCATGCCTATTCCACAAAGCCCAAAAGAAGTGCAAAGTTTTCTGGGCCATGTAGGATACCATAGAAGATTCATACGAATGTATTCAGAAATAGCTAAGTCCTTATCAAGGCTTACCAGTAAAAAGGTCCCTTCTCATGGAGTGCTGAAGCTGAGAAAGCATTTTGTGAACTAAAAATGAGCTTATGTACTGCTCCACTTTTAAGTGTTTCGAACTGGTCATTAGAGTTTCATGTGCATACAGATGCTAGTCTTCATGCTGTTGGTGCAGTTCTAGCTCAACCATCATCACACAAGGTTGATAGACCTATCTCCTATGCCAGCAAACTACTCAACCAAGCAGAAAGGAATTACATTACAACAGAAAGGGAAGGTTTGGCTATTGTATTTGCTCCTCAGAAGTTTTGGCATTATCTTCTTGGTGTACATTTTATAGTCATATCTGACCATCAGCCATTGAAGTACTTGATAAACAAGCCTAAAGTGGCTGGAAGGGTTCGGAGATGGTTACTCCTATTTCAAGAATTTAGTTTTGATATTCATATTAAGCCAGGAAGAGAGCACTACATGGCAGATCAAGTGTCGAGGACCGCAATGAGCGAGAAGGCAACAGGTATTAATGATGAATTGGTGGATAGTAATCTCTTCCTAGTGGCAATTCGGACTGATTGGTATGATGGAATTCTCCATTTTCTCAATACTGGAAAACTCCCAGAACACTTGACACCTATAGAAAGGAGAAGATTACTCCTAAAAGCCAAAGCATATTCACTTATAAATGGGAATTTATATAAATACTATCAGGATGATATCTTGAGAAAGTGTGTCTATCCAGAGGAGGTAAATCTTTTGCTAGAAGCTGCACACAATGAAGGACATCTAAAGGGGGAAGAATTGCCTCACAGAATCATCCACAGAGGACTATGGTGGTCTCATATTTACAAGGATGCGATCAAGTTCGCTAAAGAATGCCACATTTGCCAGAGATGTGCTTCTATGCCAACCAGATTGAATTTCCAACCATTAGTCATATCTACGGGATGGCTCCCATTTGAACGATGGGGTCTTGATTTCATAGGACCAATTAGTCCAATTGGTCAACCTGGGGGTAAGAAGTATATTTTGATGGCCACATGTTATGCAACTAAATGGATAGAGGTTAAAGCTACTGTGGATTGCACGGCGTTAACAGTAGCTAAGTTCTTGTATAAACATATTTTCTCAAGATTTGGTTGCCCACTGGAAATCGCTAGTGATAGGGGAACACATTTTGTAAATCAGCTACTCCAATTTATACTTCACAGGTACAAGGTCTTCCATAAAAAATCTTGTGCCTACTATCCAAGGGCAAATGGCCAAGCAGAGAGCTCCAATAAGATCTTGATTGGATTGCTTCACAAATTATCCTTCGATCATCAAAGCTTCTGGCCACAAGCATTGATCGGTGCAATTTGGGCTTTCAGAACTACGAAGAGGGGAACCACTGGCGAGAGTCCATTTTGCTTAGTCTATGGAAAAGAGGCATTAGCACCATTTGAATTTATTATCAAAAAGGAAATGGGAACCAAAACCATGGGAATTGACCCTCCTATCAAGAGACTAGTGGCATTAGAAGAATACAGAGAAGGAGAAATGTAAAAACTTCAAGTAACACAAGAAGAGCGCAAAAGATTGCACTACACGTATCTTAGGTCCAAAGAATTACAAGAAGGATCCATGGTTTTAGTGCATCAGATCCCAGCAGTTTCAACCAAATTGGCACCCAAGTGGATAGAACCTTATAGAGTGGTAAAAGTGCTACCTCATGGAGCAGTTCATCTGAAGGACTTGCGGGGTAAGAAGATACCCCTGGTCAATATCTCCAGGGTGAAGAATTACCTGAATTAAGGTAAAATGGAAGCATTTCATTCACCGTACCTACCGTATTTCATTCAGTGATTGCAGTTTATTATATATTTTAAAAAAAGTCAAAAAAAATGAAAAAAAATTGAAATAATAATAATAATAATCATCCGAAAAAAAAACCTGGTCAATATCTCCACGGTGAAGAATCACCTGAGTTAATTCAAGGAGGAAGAACTTCCTTCACTATCTTGTTTTCAGCTTTGGGAATTGCACCGGGACGCTGTAAAGAGTTGATGTGGGGGTCTGTATCGTGGCATTTCCCTCTCTCTCTCTTCCCCGCGACCCCCTCCAACTCCACCAACCCTCCTCTTTTCCCCCACCAACCCCGCGGCCCCCACCATCGCCACGGCCCCCTCCAACCCCACCGTCCCCTCCTCTTTTCCCCCACCACCCCCGCCGCCCCCACCATCACCATGACCCCCCTCCAACTCCACTATCCCTCCTCTTTTCCCACACCGCCCCCGCGGCCCCCACCATCACCACGACCCCCTCCAACTCCACCAGCCCTCCTCTTTTCCCCCCGCCACCCCCGCGGCCCCAACCATCACCAAGACCCCCTCCAACCCCACCGTCCCCTCCTCTTTTCCCCCACCACCCTCGTAGCGCCCACCATCACCACGACCCCCTCCAACCCCACTATCCCCTCCTCTTTTCCCCCACCACCCCCCCGGCCCCCCACCATCACCACAACCCCACACAACTCCACACCCCCCCACAGCCCTCCACAAACTCCACAAACCCCACACAACTCCACACCACCCCACAGCCCTCCACCACTCCACCACCCCCCACACAACTCCACACCCCCCCACAACCCTCCACAAACCCCACACAACTCCACACCCCTCCATAGCCATCCACAAACTCCACAAAATCCCACACAACTCCACACCACCCCACAGCCCTCCACCACTCCACGACCCCCCACACAACTCCACACCCCCCCATAGCCCTCCACAAACTCCACAAACCCCACACAACTCCACACCCCTCCACAGCCCTCCACAAACTCCACAACCCCCCACAAACTCCACACCCCTCCACAGCCCTCCACAAACTCCACAAACCCCACACACCTCCACACCCCCCCACAACCCTCCACAAACTCCACAAACCCCACACAACTCCACACCACCGCACAGCCCTCCACCACTCCACGACCCCCCACACAACTCCACACCCCCCCACAGCCCTCCACAAACTCGACAAACCCCACACAACTCCACACCCCTCCACAGCCCACAACAAACTCCACAAACCCCACACAACTCCACACCACCCCATAGCCCTCCACCACTCCACGACCCCCCACACAACTCCACACCCCCCACACAACTCCACAGCCCTCCACAAACTCCACAAACCCCACACAACGCCACACCCCTCCACAAACTCCACAACCCCCCACACACTCCACACCCCTCCACAAACTCCACAAACCCCACACAACTCCACACCATACCACAGCCCTCCACCACTCCATGACCCCCCACACAACTCCACACCCCCCCACAGCCCTCCACAAACTCCACAAACCCCACACAACTCCACACCACCCCACAACCCTCCACCACTCCACGACCCCCCACACAACTCCACACCCCCCCACAGCCCTCCACAAACTCCACAAACCGCACACAACTCCATACCCCTCCACAGCCCTGCACAAACTCCACAAACCCCAAAGAACTCCACACCCCCCCATAGCCCTCCACAAACTCCACAAACCCCACACAACTCCATACCCCCCCACAGCCCTCCACAAACCCCACACAACTCCACACCACCCCACAGCCCTCCACCACTCCATGACCCCCCACACAACTCCACACCCCCCCACAGCCCTCCACAAACTCCACAAAACCCACACAACTCCACACCACCCCACAGCCCTCCACCACTCCACGACCCCCCACACAACTCCACACCCCCCCCACAGCCCCCACCCACAACCTCCCACAACCCCCGTAATCTCCCTCAACTCCCCACAACTCACTTCCCACACCGCCCACTTAATATGAAGGATCAAGAGCTACTACAAAAATTAGGTGAAGGATGTGCTTCTCAGGGTCATTCAAACATCACGGGCAGCACAAAATGAGGATCTCAGCTTGCATGCAAAAGTGACAGTAAAAGTGTAAGTGGTAAAAGTGAAAGTGGAGAAATGACTGTTGCCGCCAACCATTCATGACGACTGCCTATTTTTTAGGAACCAATCCAGGATTGGTGGCATATTTGATCTACCCCTCCAATTTTGGGCAATCAATCGGCGCATGATCAGTGGACGTGAGGAATCGGCAAAGCCCTCTTAGCCTATTGGAGCCTATAAAAGCGATGGATTTTTGTTCATTTGGGATACATTCAGATATACACATTTACGTATGTACGTACAAGGGTCCTCTCTTGGCACTCTGTGGCTACAAGCCTACTGTAGGAAGTCACTCTGTGGTGAGGATACAAAGCGTGGGCTTCCTAGTGAGGGCTAATAGCACTATAGTGTGAAGAGAGTGGCTTGGTTTTGTCATTCAGTGTGAGTCATTGGTATTTCGTGCTCTTCCCCTTAAAGCAAGTCTTCATGCTTTGTATTGATCAGTGCTAGTCTACATCTAGTTGTGTCCATTGTACGGATTGGATGAATCCCTTGTATTGATGTTGTTTAGTTCTGGAGTGGCATGTTAGCCCAGAGCATAAACTTTTGAGCATCTCTTTTTCCTATGTTGTAATCATCTTATTCGAACTAAGGAGTGGTTGGTTTTCCATTATTGTCAATTTGTCATTAATATTATCCCTAAGTATTCACAACTCTGTGCAATCATTGAAATCTGCCTGCTCACAGAAGTGTTAAAGGGTATATTTCCCTAAGGAGAACCTCCCTTGAGTAGGTGAAGTACTGGAGTGCTTGCTGCATGCTCCTGTTAAAAATAGATACCCCAGTACCTCCTCTACATATGTTAAATTTAAGAAGAGAGAACTTGAGTGTCAACACCAAGAGATTGAAGAGTGGTTAAAGTACTTCCCTTGAAAGTAGGAGGTTGTGGGTTCAATTCCTTCTACCTTAGGGAATCTAAACCACTCTATTGCCACTCAGAATTAAAATTGCCTCGCGCGTAGCCAACGGCTGCCAACGGTCGCCAAGGGAGCCTTGGGTGCCAATGTATTGCCTAAGTTATTGCCTAAGTTCATGCCTAAGTTAATGCCTAAATTCTTTGCCTTAGTCGACGTAGGAGTAAAGGTAGGTGAAAACGTAGGTGAAAACGTAGGTTTTGGTTCTGGAACTGGAACAGAAACAGAAACAGGAACAGGAACCGAAGACGAAGATGGAGATGGAATCGGAATCACGAACAGAGAACAGAACCCTCTGTATTAACGCATGCAGAGCTTTGATACCACTATTGTCAGGATCTTATCTCACGCACATACAGAGGTTAGGAACGCAGAAAAACACACAGGAAAATAGAGACAGCAAGAGACGAGACTGAACGCAAGATTGGGTGCAATCTCCCCCCATGCACTTTGTTTCAACAATCCACAGAGTGCATGTATTTATAGGACTTTTGATTACGTCGAAAAGAGTGGTTACATGAGACCGGCTTCGAAAAGCAAGCGTGAAACTAAAAGTTGGCAACTTTTATAGAAAGCCATTGCTTTCAATAACAGAAAATGGGTTCTACAACGACCCTTATTCTAACCATTACTTTTCTAACTGTTTCTAACAATAGAACCTTCTACGCAGGTTTATTTACAATCTAAATAATAATTATTCGGATTATTGATATCCGCCCTTTCACGCTTTGCACGCTCCTCACGAACCTTCAGCTGCTATATCAAAAACATCCAAAACACATTAATACATTAGTAATATAACACTTTAACAATGCATTGTTCAATAATAATTTCACACTCCAACAATGCATTGTTCAACATATTCCTTGTTTCAATCCAACAATGCATAGCTCAACATATTCCATGTTACACTCCAACAATGCATTATTCAACATTTTACAATCGAACAATGCATTGTTCAACATATTCCATGTTACACTCCAACAATGCATTGTTCAACATGTTCAACATATTCCATGTTACACTCCAACAATGCATTGTTCAACATATTCCATAAGTTATAACATCTTGAGAGTTGTGAAATCTAGCCATAGTTGATGCTTCCTAGCTTTAATACCTGAAGAGAAGAAAGCTTCAAGTGCATCCCACACTTCCTGAGATGTCTTACAACTTCGAATGTGAGGCAACAAAAAATCTGAGATAGATTTGAGGAGATAAGACCTTGCAAGTGCATCGTTGGAGCACCATGTGCTCAATCTTTCTTGCTCTTCTTGTGTTGGTTGACTTTTGTTCCTGAAACTTGGCATAACTTCATCTCCAGCCACATAACCATATAAACTTCTACCTTGGAGATAAGCTTCCATTCTTAATGAACAAGATGAGTAGTTACCTCTGTCCAATTTGTCAATTGATAAAGGAAATCCATCTGCCATGTTGTCCAACCTTGCTCTGATACCATTGTGAAGAGATGGATAGGTATGTGCTTGAAGATGAAGAGGTGTTGCAAAATCCTTGATCTACACCAGCCAAATGAACTCCATGAGTATATGGTGGGCCCTTTTAGCTTTCCAATGGATGTATTAGACACCCTATGTACCTTGGAATATCACTCTCAAAAATATAGATCAAAACAGATAAGTTGGAGTTAGCTCAGAGGTGAAGAACTTGCTATTTTGGTTCATACACCTGTCCAGTATTTTGCATATTTCTCTGAGCACAGCAGCAATTAGCTTAATTCCTCTTAGGGAAGTCTAGTTAACTTAAAGAGTTTTAAGAGTAATCTCATCAGAAATAATGAACCACACACTAAGAATGATGTTTAACAACTGATGACATCATCCCGATTTTCACGGGCTGCTACAGTTTGAGACCAGTGAGCAGAAAAATGAACATAACTCCCGATTTAAGAATCAAATGATTATGAAAATTTGTATTCGCATACTAGACAGTAAGCTGAATCCAACACACTTTAAATCATTGAATTAGAGTAAGTACACACTGAGAAACACCTCTGACAAGATGAGTAAAAAAGTCAGGTACCTGACAGAGAAGTGAAAATGAACAAACAGTGTTGACTTCAACTGAACATAACTGAAGATTGAAACACCCAAATGAAATGAAAATTTGTGAGCATATAATAGACTTATAGAGCTAAATTTACCAAGTTAAATCTTTGAAAAGGATGCACCAAGATCAAAGAAACCATCTCTGCAATCTGACTGAGAAAACTGAGAGATATGGCAGTGAGTAGTACACTTCACAAGAACATGGAAATATGAACTCAAATGATCATGAAAATGAAAGTATATTGCTTGTACAATACAATGTACTTACTAATACATATGTGTGTCTTGTAATCACACCTTGATATGGCATAAAGCTCAGCTCTTGGAGGTCTTCACATAGGTCTCTCTAACCACGACTAAAACTGCCATCTATTTATAGTTGAGCTTGGGAGGCTAACTTCCCTCAATCACTCTCCAATCAATTAGTGATTGATTTGATTCTCTACCTACCACAAATCACGAATTCGTGGCTCCTCTTTCCCTTTTTGATCAAGTGGACTCAACCACTTAAGATTCTCTCACTTTTACGTTAAGTAAAGTCTTCAAAAGTTACAAGAGGTAGTTCACAAGTGAACTTTACATAGTCTTCATTTCAAGGCCTCTTCTATGACTTTGTGGGATTCAAGCCAATACTTAGGCTTGTCATAGACTTGCTCCAACATTCTTATGTATTTGGCACCTCCCCATTAATATTAAGCACTCTTGCCTGATGTGTCTGACTATACACAATTGTGTTTGGACAGGTGCCAAGGCCAGGAGATTTGATATTAGTGATGGTAGTCTTGTGTGCTGTGGCACTATGGAGAATAGCTCACATTTATTCTTTAACTGTCAACATGCTCAGTTATTTTGGAGTTATTTGAAACCATACTACTCAAGAAAAGGTTTTAATCTCAATTGGCAAGATGCTCTCCTTGGTAGTTGCAACAGGTTTGATTTCTTGCTCTAGAATCTATGGAGGGGTCCAACTTTGTGGGCTATTTGGAAGTCTAGGAACGATGCAGTCTACAATGGAAGGCTACATGCTAACAAGATGCCCTTGTTGAGAGATATGGCTTCTTTGGGAGAAAGATGTCTGGCTTGCATTAATGAAGCCCTTAACAATTATTTCTCCCTCTCCAGTCATTTGGCTTGTAGCCCTCCTTCTAAATGGAGAGATTCTCTGATGAAGCTATTTTTTAGCACTAGATTTGAGATGATTGATATTTTGTAATGTTTCACTCCTAGCAGTTGAGTTTTGAACCTTCTAATTGTATCGAAATTTATATGGCCATGTACTCCCAGGCCGTGACTATTTACTCCTTTTGGTTTTGAGCCCCTCTTGGGGAGTGGGTATCATGCCCTATGTACAGTCATGCTTACCATCTCTAATTAAACCTTCATGTTTCCTCCTCAAAAAAAAAACAGAGATCAAATGCCCAAACGAACAAAAACAGACCCCTCCGTAGTGCTTCGATACCACTGTTCCTAGGATCCTAACTCATGCACATAGGGAGGCTATGAGTGTTGAAAACACACAAAAAAATAGATATGGGAGGAGACGAGACAAAACATAGTATTAGGTACAATCTCTCCCAAGCACTCTATTTCCACAGTCGACAGAGTGCATGTATTTATAGGATTTTTTTCATTATGTCAAAAATAGTGGTTACATGAGAGCAGCTTCAAAAAGCATGCATGGAAGGAGAGCCTTTGCTTTTATTAATAAAAATCACAGTCTAGAGTGATTCTTATCCTAACCACTACTTTTACTAATTATTTCTAAAAATAGAACCCTCTAAATTGGTTTATTATTGCCACTACGATTTGGCATTTGTGGATGCTATTTTCCCACATGGTTGTTTTGGTTCAGAGTCCATTTTATAGAGCAGATGTCGCCAATTTTTTTTCCAACTTTTATGCTAGAAGAGTACTCCAGTGGATCATTTATGCTTGTGTGATTTTTGGATCATTGCTTATATCCTTTCACATGGACTTGATCATAGGTTATTTGAGATAGATTGGACCATCTTACAAGATTTATTCTTGAATGAGAGGTGTATCACCATTGTATTAGCATGTATTGCCATTAGTTTT
>CM035424.1:15836075-15861075 GCA_020310875.1 Ceratopteris richardii | reverse complement strand
TTTCCTCCATCATTCTTTGTATGTGTTGCCACTTATGGTCACATTGATCCATTATAAAGGTCATCTGACCTTGTTGTCTAGAAAAACTTCATAGCGAGAGGTGACATATCAAAATTCTTGTTGTAATTCAATATGTATATGTGCAAAGTCAACCTTTATGATATATTTCTATTCGCATTTTATTTTTAATTCTATTTACGCCTGATCTTTAAGTGGTTTTTTTAATTTGTAGTCTCATTTGAAAATGTTCACCTATTCATTTTCCTTATTTACTTGGATGCCTTTTTCCTATTTGTAGAGAAACGAAGTATTTCTTAATAACAATGTTTTCTTTAGAGAACAAAATATAAGAGATATATGAATGAGAACTGTTAAAAATGTACAAGGGGTAGGCCTCCACATGTTTCAAAGAAGATAAGACCACGGTTCATATCTAAAAGACTCAAAACCATAGGGGTTATGTCCAACAAAGTTACATCTAGAAAGGGTAAAGCAAACTCAAGAGGTACAAAGGAGGACAGTAAGAGATATCCTGGAACTACTCATAGAGTATAGACTTCCACCATTAGAGCTTCACTCCATCTTTTTAATCAACAACAACATTTTGAATTTTTAGAAGAACAAAGATTTCTCATGCAAAAAATGTAAAAGAATAGGCCTTCAACAAGAATCATCTTCAAAGTAACACCTACACTGGACATCACTAGATTCATCAATAGAATATTTCTTCACAACTTTCTCCTGCATAAAATTGTCCTCTATAGTAAGTGACAACACTAGACATCACCATATTCACCAAAAAAAAAGAGTCTTCATAGCTTTCTGTTGCATAAAAGTTTATGTGGTCTAGAGAAAAACATTAGTAAAGATGCAAACTGCCTCTACAAGTTCTCTTGAATATTGATAATATATCCACCTAAATCCTTTTTAACAGAGGGATAAAATCATTAGCTTTCTTCTTTTTCATCAAATTAAACATAATTTGGTTAGGTCTATCAATATTCCAAGCCCAAAATTCTCTTGAAGTTACCAGAGCACCACAAGCCAAGAACTAATCTTCAGGTCTTAATCTATCTTGAAGATCAAGGATCTTCTAACTAAAATCAGAGTAATTAGGGAGAAGACCCTAATATGGTCTATCTCTTTTATGATCATCATTCTTCTTTTAGATCAAATCCTTTTAGCCATCTTCATGTAGTGATTAAAGAGCCTTTGGATATCTGGATAGCCTCCTTCTACACAATAAGGAGAGGAATGTTATTGCTAAAGTGAAAGGTGAAGATATTCTTAGTCTTATTAACAACACAAGGGATTCTAATCAGAGGGATCTAGATAAGTCTAGCCAGCTCTATAGTTAGGACTTTCTCTTAAAATCTTAAAGTTCAAAGGACAATGTTCAGAAATGTGTAGGGAGGGGTCAAGCTCAGAGTTGAGTTGCCAACGATCTTGAATTTTATTAACTTCAAGATAACCTCTATAAAGTCAAGCAATCAAAAAGGAATCTCTACTCTTATTTACTCTTATTGTTCCAAGTACGTTTGAGTTAGAAGAAATATCAACCAAAGTTTTAGAGAAAATCATGCTAAACCAAGAACTTTTTTCATTTCCATGGATGACATTAAGTTTATTACCAATTTTGTCTTGAATCTTGAAGACCATATTGAAATAAGCTGCTAAAAAAATTCACCATCTAGAGCACACACTTCATCTAAGCACACACTTCATCTAATCAATAAGCTCTTTCACTGGTATTGTTGGAAGCATACACACTAAGTATAGTAATATTGAGCGGGTTGTCACACTTCAAAGCAACCCACTGGTGACAAGGACTAACAAACTTGTTAATCACCATATGCTTAATTTTAGAGATCACTCAAATAATAGCCCCACCTTTACCAACAACATGATTAGTACTATGCCAGGTACGACTGTAAGATAAGGACTTAAGGTTGGAGAAAAACTTAAAACTAGAGATTTTGGCTTCTTGCAAGCAAATAAAGTAACGCATTAGAGAAAGATCCATCATCCAAGTATTAACCACTTTTGCTCTGACTAAATGAGTGCCTCCTTTGATGTTTAGAGAGAGAGAGAGACTTAATTAAATCCATATAAAAAAATAGCAAATATAGAGTGAAGCCTTATGTATCATAGGATAGTCTTTAGGAGATAGAAGATCAACAATTCAACAGTATCTTTGATGCTCTTTTTACCTTGTACCTATGAAAATATGCCAATAGTTAAACATGTGGAAACAACTATAAACAATCCTCAAGTTAGAAGTTTGATTAAACAACCAAGACATCATTTTTTATAAGATTTTGTTGGTCTCGACATGGAGTCTTCTATCTTGGTTTTGATATTACCATTACTAGAGGCATTACCTCCTTCACAACTTGTCATATACATATCCTCCTCATGGATGTTCTATTGTACAAATTCTTTATGGATGTTCTATTGTACAAATTCTTTGATCGTGTCCTGGTCGTATTTATTCAACTATTGAGAGAACTCTTGATCATCTAAGGTTTCATTAGTATTAGCATTGTCATTATTACTATATTGGGGATTATATTGAACTTCATTAGCTTTCTTTCTACTTTAACTTTGGTCCAACCCTCATTTACTGCCTCCTTAACAGGGTTTTAAGCACAGAATGGGCTTACTGTTGACCTTATCATCCATCTTTTCTATATCATTATCTTGCATACCAGCAAAGGGGTTAGATAATTCTTCCAATGAGACATCAAAATTATTAATCCATCTATTATTTTTCTTCTTTTGAGCTCTTATTCCCTGTTTTTTTCATTAGAGCTAGTGTTGGTTTTTATTAGCAAAAGCTTCCCCTTGGTCTTTTCCTTTAGTATCTACTGCATCCATAGGTTTGACAGTATCTACCTCAATGATCACCTGCGGATCATTTAGGGTTAACAATGTTAAATTGTGGAATAAGAGGATGAATTTGTACCTGGTGAGTCGGTATCCTCTTACGCTACTAGAGCCTAAGGGTGGTCCCCTACTATACCTCTTATGGACTGTATATGCATTTGTTTTAAATTTTCCCTCTCCTACATAGAGGGTCAGACTTGTGACCACCAATTCCGAGCAATGCTTAAATTTGATACCCGGCCCTGGGCATCACCAAAATTCGAGGGATGCCCTAGGGATAAAAGTGGGCATCCTTAAAGATCCTTCAAAAGCATGCTTTCAATGTATGGGATTTGGGGGGTCCCATGGGCACTAGCCCCTTTCACGTGTAACTTTTCTTCTTTATTTTAATTAAAGTCTGGGAGAATAGGCCAAGGCCGAACTTTCGTTTTTTTTTTTTAATGTATGGGATAGAAGTTTGAACATCACCTTCAATTATTACACAAGATGGTTGACTAAGCATGCTTCTATTGCATATAAACGATCTTCTACAATTTATGTTGTTAAAGAAAATAAATAATTTTTTGCAACTGTGAGGCACTTCAAGCCCCAAATTTTTAGTGGCATCTTAATGCCAAAAAATGTTTTCAAAAGATACTTTCAGATCTCTTTGACTTGATAGAAATGGGGAGTGTTCAAGAAAGATGCTAGTTTCATAGAACTAGTCATCCATTCTCATCATATCACATATAAAAAAATTATAAATTAGATTATAAATGATATCAACATAAGTATGGGACATTGGTTTCACTTTAAGAAATAACAATCGATGTGTGCCATGGATTGTGATATTATTCAACAAAAACTTGATAATAAAAAGTAATCTTCTTTAGAATTAAGAATTTCCAATTTGAACCGCTTAGAAATTTAATATATTTTCACTATTTGGTCAATCCATGGCATTCAAAATTGGAGAGCATGGGCACTAGGTAATCCTCGAAGATCTTGAACCATTGCACAATAAATAAATAAATGATACATTTCTATTTGTTATATGGCGAATCACAAGTCACTTGTTAATATTCTTGGTATTGGTAGGAACCATTAATGTATCCAAAAGCATCCACTTGGGAGCATAGGATCATGGGGAGAAACAATCTATAATATATTTGAAAAACAGTCAGTCTATAATATGAATGACCATATTGGCAATTATGCAAGTCCTTATCCAACTTACTAACCTATAGGTGTGGATTAGGAGAGTGGTAAAGACATGGACGATAAGGATACTGAGTGCTACAAAAATGATTTCTCAATGTTCTCACTCAAGTTGCAAAGAGGCCGAATTTGATACTAGAATAAAAATTATTCAATGATTTCTCAATGTTTGGGCCAAATTTGATACTAGAATAGAAATTATTCACTAGAAATGTGCTCTAGAAAATTAGAAAAGAATACCTTTAAAGTCTATTTTTTGTAAAAATAATCAATGCTAAGGGCTCAAACTCTATATAGAAAGAATGAATAATGTGTCATATGCCCAAATTCAAATCCCACAATCAAAGGGCAAGAACATTGACACAATGGCTACAGCTACTCACAACTTTGGCATACACATACACAACCATATATCTACACACATATATATATATATATATATATATATATATATATATATATATATATATATATATATATATGTGGTCGGGAATGCCCGAGTCTTGAACATGGGCATCCCTGAGATGCCCAATCCTAAAAAATGTGCATCCTTTGATGCCCAAACCCCCCTTTGATGCCCTTTTTGACATCAAATTTAAACACTGATTCCGAGGCTGCCAGCCGGCTTCTGCCGCCAGCGTCGATGGGGGCTTTCCCACCTTAACGACAGAGTTATGGCAATATACGTGACTTGCCGAAACGACGGCAGCGCTGAAAAGTGGTATGCATGATGCAGCCCTTGCGTGAAACACCTGCTACGCTATCTTGTCAATTCAAACACATGCTTTCGCTGCTTACGCCCACGAAGCATAACAAAGCCAGCGTCTAACACAGTTAAATGAGCTCTGGTTGACGCAGTTGGAGTCGGTCCTCTTCTACGGGGAAGTCGCGCAAAAAGTCACGAGTTACGAATCAGGTACCGTCAGCGGAACATTCTTTTGTGCTCTCTCTCTAGAGCAGTAGTCGAGCTAAACTTCTGTTGAGCGTTGATTACTTCGTCTTCTTCTTCTTCCGCAGCGGCTGCCTCTAAGGAGCCTATCAATATCATCCTCTCCAGTCTCATCGTATCCAGTGCTTACTGTTTATGTCAATCGAAGTATATGTAATAATGTAACCACAACCAGTCCCATAATGTGTTACGAATTCAAATCCCGGTTTACTATGACGCCATCCCAAAGCAGTGCAGATCTGTGCAGAAGAGCTATGGTCTATACAACATATTGGAATTTGGCATAGGCCTCTAGAAACGTAAAGGAAAAATATCGCTCTGACTTTACTCTTTGGTAGCTTGTAGGGGAAGCCCCGAGAAGTAGGTGCGTCACTCCTTAGCTCATCGTTCATGGGACCATTGCTGCCCAAAGAATTTGAACGCGATTTCTCGTCTGCCGAATCCCGATATGACAAAATCCCAGTTACTGACAAGCGTCTGCTGGATGATATCACTGTTGAATGCCACGGTAACGAAACCTAGGGGATGCGTGCCTATGAGATTGGGAGTCGCGACTGTGCGAATGACTGACAAGTTCGATGAGCGAGGACGAAAAACCAGTGGGCATCGCGATTCGTGAGGCCTGACAGCAGCAACCATCATCATGGATCAGACCTCGGTCAGAAGAGGTGTAGACAACAAAAATCTATGGCATGACGATAAGATCGGTTGCACTTAAGGCCAGGCAGGGGCTGTAGTCACCAGTCTGTAGATATGAATGTAAGTTTTAGACAAGCCAGAGCTGAAGAATCGTGAAGAAACGAATATTGAATGAATAGACGCTTATATTACAGTAAGCGGACTTCATGGTCTGTTAAACTGCATGAGAATGGCAAGCAGAGGCGCACAATGAAGCGAGGCGCACAAATGGGAAACTTGTATTAGCTCGAAAGACTCGGGGGCGCTTGGGTCTTTTGGATATCGCTGGTTGGCTGACAAGTTGACGGCAAAATGGTTTGACAAGTTGACGGCAAAATGGTTTATCAAGGCTTGGTGCAATAGAGAGTCTTCCTGGGCTAAATTTATCTTCAGAAATTTGAAAGACCTTACCTTAGTTGATCTTCCCGGTTGGAAAGACATTGGGATCATCACGCTTTTGTTCTCCCCCCACCCGGTGTCCCCTAAAGGCTCTAGCCTCGTGTGTTCCTTATGGAAGAGTTGGAACAAAGCCAAACAATTCATCAGAATCAGTGATGAGTGGAAGTGGGCTGCTGGGATAAGACAAAATGACTCCATCTGGTTCCCGATCAGCGGCATAAGGGAGGTGGAGTCATGGAACCTCCAAACAGCTGCTATGGAACAAGGAGTTCAAACAGTGGAAACAACTCTGGAAACAAGAGACCGGCCAGTGGATCAGGTTGGAAGCTTAGACCCGAGACATAGAGTTTCTCTCGAAGAATGGACTCTTCTTCACAACAGGTGTTTAGCGTGGGACCACTCAACTACCCGCCTTCTTTGCGGACAGGATCCTCCTTGCCTAGAGGGCCTCAAATGGAGCAATGGTAAGAAACTATCCAAAATTCCCAACTTCAAAGTAAACTTAGATGGTCAGCACACTCTTAACAAGGGGTGGTGCCTTTCTTGGATCAAACTTCGATGGGAACTTAAGTTCATGTCTATTTGGCATCCCCTTATTGAGATCAAGAAGTTCGTTCTCATGTGGCAAATCTTGCATAAGGGTATCTGGCACAACGCAAGGGCCAACAACATTTGTGGTGTGCCTCCATGGTGCAAATGGTGCCATCGTTGTATCGAAGACCTTGTTCACCTCTTCTTCGATTGCCCCAAGTCCCGTGTTATCTGGCTTCATGTGACACGGATTTTGCGACTCTCGAACCAAATCAATTGGCAACAGGCGCTGTTGGGTGAGGCGGTTGGCTGCTCATCAAGGCTGTGGAATGCCATCAGAGGCGAGACTCTTTGGAAGATTTGGAGGGAGCGATGTGCTGTCAACTTTGGTCAAACACCAAAGGAATGGTCGATTGAGAAATCCTTGTTCCTTCTAGGTAAAAGAATCTCCCGAGATAAAAGATCTCCACCATTTAGGCACCACTCTATTTATCTCCTCGTAGATAACAAGTTGAAACCCAAATGGGTCTCGCATGAAAGAGATGATAGTTTTATACATCTCATTTGTAATGCCCTCTAGCTTATCAAACTTGTCCTTGCTTTGTGGGATTTGGGGGGTCCCATGGGCACTAGTCCCATTCACATGTAACTTTTCTTCTTTATTTTAATTAAAGTCAGGGAGAATAGGCCAAGGCCGAACTTCCTTTTATAAAAAAAAAATGAAGCGAGGCCACCATATCACAACGAAACTCTTGTATTGTTGAGGGCTCGGTTCCTCCTTTCCAGCGGAATAATGTCCCTCCAGGAGCCTTTGCTAAATGGCCTCATGCTGCAAATAACAAAACCAGCGTGATGGATGGTCCATATCTATGCGTCGCACCTCAGAGATAAGGGACAATGGGCTGAATAGACAACAAATTCAAAAGTTGGTATTTTGTCAGCTTTCATCGCACAGCTTGATGGAAGAACATGTCAGATAGAGAGTGGAGATCTCCATACGAGCTCAAATAAACAAGAAAGAGGGCGACGACCATGCAATAAGGAGCCTACAATTATATGTTTGGTGGCCCTAAATTGGATTCGCATACATCGTTCTTTCCAAGTAAGTTCAAGAATTGTAAGCTTGAGCATGGTTGGAGTCATACATGAAGATGTTGGGATCCATGAAAAGAATAACATAAGCATAGGGAATCTTTTCATAGAGAGTGATCACGAGGAAACTGATCGAAAGAAGGAAAATTTTCAAGATAATAATGATCATAAAGACATTGGTGAGGAAAATTCCTTTGGACAGGCGACCACAATAGGAGGGGGGTGCCTAAAATCAAATGGTCCATCTGCACGAGTTTTAGAGATAGTGGGGGACTTGGCATCCTTGACATTGGGTGCATGGCTAACAAGCTCGCGGCCAAATGGATGATTAAGGCTTGGTGCAACGGGGAGGCCTCGTGGGCCAAGTTGATCTTCAGAAACAAGAATGAATTGGCTCTCATGGGTTTCCCAAGTTGGAGGAATCTTGACATCTTGACCTTGTTGTTTTCCCCGATCCCTGTCTTCCCGAAAGGCTCTAATCTCGTGTGCTCCCTATGGAAGAGTTGGAATAAAGTCAAAAGCTACACAAGAGTTAGTGAAGACTGGAAGTGGGCTGCCGGTATTAGACAAAACGACTCTATCTGGTTTCCGATACATGGCATCCGGAGTGTGGAATCTTGGAACATTCAAAATGCCAAGAGTTATGGAACAAAGGCTTCAAAAAATGGAACTGTTGTATCAACTTTGAGGATATTGACCCTTGCGTCAACATTTCGTATGAAGAATGGAACACTTTGCAAAGCAGATGTCTCGCCTGGGACCGACACAAAGTTCGCCTTCTCATGGGACACGACACGTCGAGCTCGCTTGGTCTCAAATGGCACAATGGGAATACCCTATCAAAAAATCCCGAACATCAAAGAAACAATTGACTATCAAGTTAACCTCAACAAGAAGTGGTGCCTCTCATGGACGTGGCTTCGGTGGGACATGAAGTTCATGGCTATCTGGCACCCCCTCATAGAAATCAAAAAGTCTGTCCTCCTATGGCAAATTCTTCATCATGGAATCTAGACCAACCTTAAGGCTAGCAAATTTTGTGGGATTCCTCCCTGGTGCAAATGCTGCTACCGATCTATCGAAGATGTTTCACACATCTTCTTTACCTGCCCCAACTCCAACAGACTCTGGCAGACGGTTGGAAAGAAAATAAGACTTCAAAAACATATCAGTTGGCAGCAAGCCCTGCTGGGAGAAGCGATCGGCTGCTCTGCGACTCTCTGGAATGCCATCAGAGGGAAGATCCTATGGAAAATATGGCGGGAAAGATGTGCTTTCAACTTTGGTGACCCTCCCAAAGAGTGGTCAATTGAGAAATCGTTGTTACTCCTTGGCAAAAGGATTTTTAACTGTAAGAAATCCCCCCCCTTTATGCATCATCAAGTTCTCATTTTGATCAATAACAAGCTTAAACCCAAGTGGGCCCCTCATGAGGGCGAGGAGAGGGTGATTAACCTTCTTTGTAATGCCATCTAGGCTCTGTAAAAGCTTCCCCTGCTTTGTGGGATTTGGGGGGTCCCGTGGGCACTTGTCCCCTTCTCTTGTACTTTTCTTTATTTAATTCAAGTCCGGGAGAGTAGGCTAATGCCGAACTTCCTTTATATTAAAAAAAATGTGATTGTAAGTATAACTGATTTCGGGTATGAAATTCAAAGAAGGACGAGCCATTGGTCTATACGACATGGCCCAAGGCCCTCTTTGGAAACATTAAAATTACAGATAATGAGAAATTAGGAGAGTAGGAATATGTACGCCCACCATGTGCACTCTTTTTGAAAGAACGCTTATTCCTTTTTCTTACAGAACAAAAATAGTGCTTCAAAAAACAGTAACCAAGAGCAATGATTGGTGAAGAACAGCCCTATGTGATTTTTCTAAATGACACCTAGGATCTAACCCTAAGAGAAGTTCAAAATCAAGATCTAATCTTACCATCGATAAAGACTTGTAAACATGGCAACATGGACTAGTGGAAAGAGATCCAAAGTTATGAGTATCAACCACCCAAATTGCATGAAAAATAATCAATCAATAAATTATCTAGGAGCGCAAGAATTAGACATGAGTTTGATGGATAATCAAATCCTGAATTCACTTTTGAGTGTTGGAGTTAGACGTGTGCGGAAGCACACGAATTGCACATTTGAGCACAACACACAATATTGAATTTATTACCACTAGAATGTATAAAGATAAGTAACCTGTTAGGGCTATAGGATATATAAAAACCGGGGGGAAAAAACCTCCTAAAGAGGGAAAAAAGTGCCCCAGGGGTCCCAGTGTATTCACACACATCGCTACCTAAATATATCAGCAGATCCCCCCTAGGACTGATGCGGTGAACAAGGAGCCACCACTCATGTATAAGAAAATGCCAAGCTATGTGGACTCAATCCACAAAACAAACTAAACCCAAAGCTTTGCAAAAAACTTGAAACTTCTCCCTAGGTAGAGCCTTTGTGAAAAGGTCTAGAATGTTCTCTTGTGTGGTCACATATGCCAAGCTGATCTCTCCAGCAGAATACCTCTCCCTTACATATATAATGTACCTCAATGTGCTTAGTGCGAGCATGGAACATAGGGTTCCTCGCAACTGCCAATGTGCTCTAACTATCAGTGAAGATGGTGGTGGCAGAAGACTAACCAACACCCAAATCAACCATAAGATATCTGAGCCACACACCCTCAATATTCGCTACGAAAGCTACCCTATACTCAGCCTCACAACTCGAAGTGGCCATAGTAGGCTGCTTCTTTCTCAACCAAGATATGCATGAGCTACTAAGCATGAAGCAAAAAGAACTAGTGGACACACGAGTGTCATAGCAACCAACCCAGTTATAGTTAGAAAAAAGCATGTAAATCTGGCGGTAGTGATCCCCCCTTGGGATAAAACAATCCAAGTGTCCGGGTACCACTCAAGTAGCTAAATATGCACTTAACTGCCTAACAATGTTTGTCACTTGGGCAATGCATAAACCTGCTCATCTGTGAGATAGCAAACTGAATATTTAGCCGAGTAATGCATAAGTAAATCAAGCATCCAATAGCCTACTGATAGAGAACATCATCAAATGCATCTCCAGCATCATGAAGAATCAATCGTAAACCTATCTCCATAGGAGTGGCAATAGGCTTACAATCTTCAAGTCCAAAATGTTGCAATAATGTGTCAATATATTTTGTTTGACACAAACCCATTCCACAATCAATGTGCATAAACTGAATGCCCAAATGATGATGCAAAAGCTCCAAATCAGACATCTCAAATGAGGCATGCAAATCAGCCTTGAAATCAGTAATATGCTTCTCATGAGGACCATTGAGCAGCATCTCATCAACATACACAACAATGATTTATTACTAAGAACCTTATTTCAATAGGGAAAATGGTAGAGAAAGGTTTGCAGGTCACATTCAATGAAAAAAGATGCTTTATAAGGAATCCTAAAGATGGAAACAAGCTTGTCGCTCAAGGAAGAAAGGAAGGAAGAATGTTCATCTTGGATGTGTCTCCAAATGCAAGCAAGGTTTGCTTTGTTATGATTGGTAATCAAAGGATTGTTGAACTTGACCTTTGGCACAAGAGAATAGGGCATGTCAACATTCCTAAGCTAATGAATATGATAAAGGAAGAGCTTGTAAAAGGTTTGCTCATGTTTGAGAACAAAGAACTTCATGAATTTTTTGATGCTTGCCAACTAGGGAAGCAAGCAAGACAACCATTCCAAAGGAGCACACATAGGACTACAAATCTCTTGGATCTCATCCATACTGATGTATGGGGACCTTTCAAAGAGTCATCCTTGGGAGGATCAAGGTATTTTGTTAAATTTATTGATGATTATTCTAGGAATGTTTGGATATACATCATTAAAGAAAAATCAGATGTGTTCTCTATGTTCAAGGGGTCCAAGCAAGAGTTTGAGAAGGAGACATGTAAATATATCAAACCCCTAAGGTTTGATGGAGGGGGAGAATACTTCTCCAAAGAATTCAGCTCTTATTTGTATGATAATGGTATTAAAAGGCAATTTACATGCAGGTATACCCCCCAACAAAATGGGGTGGCTGAAATGAAAAATAGGCACATTGTTGAAATTGCAAGGTGTATGATTAATGAAGCACACATGCCTTTGTTTTATTGGGCTTAGGCTATTTATACTCCAGTTTATTTGATGAATAGGGTACCAACAAGTGGTGTGCATGAGTTGACTCCAAATGAGGCCTACTATGGTAAGAAACTAAGATTGGAACATCTCAAGGTTTTTGAGTGTACTTGCTATGTGATACAAATGCTATAACCCTTACACCAAGAAGTTGTATGTATCAAGAGATGTGGTATTTAATGAATTGAAACCTTGGTATGTAGACAAGGGAAAAGAAAAGGTAATAGATGATGACTTCGATGATGTATCAGTTTGTGGTAAAGGTGATATGCAGGTTGAATCAACTCAAATGAGTGGGCCTGAGGCTTCAACATCAAGATCAACTACCCATGGACACATGGGAGGAAGAAGAAGTCTATCAGAATCACCAACATCTAGGTATAAGTCTCTTAGTGACTCTCATGATGATTATAAAGGTGATAGTGAGTCACAGGATGAAGAAGACAATGCAGAGGTGGTTACATCACAAGTAAAGCTACAATGTTGAGGAAGCAATTCCCTAAAGGGAATGAAAGGAGATCCTCAAGGCTCAAGAAGCCAATACAAAGGTTAAGTAATGACTCTTTCATTGCCAAGCACTATGCCTATATGATGCAGGTTGTTGGAGACAATGATCCTGAAATGTATGAGGAGGCATCAACAAAGGAGGAATGGAAGAGAACTATGGATGAAGAGATGAAAGCACTCAAGGACAATGAGACTTGGGAATTAGTGCCTAAAACACCAGGAATGAAAGTGGTTCAAAACAAATGGGCGTATAAGACTAAAAGGAATATGGATGGTTCACTAGCTAGACACAAAGTTAGGTTGGTGGCTAAGGGGTTCACACAAACTTTTAGTGTGGATTATGAAGAAACCTTCAGCCATGTGGCTAACAAAACAACTATAAAGACCTAATAGTTTTATGTGTAGGTAGAAGATGGCGGATATATCAGCTTGATATAAAAAATGCATTCTTGAATGGTGAGCTAAAAGAAGAGGTATACATGGCACAACCTATTGGATATGAAGATGTGGATCATCCTGATTTTGTTTGTAGGTTGAAGAAAGCCTTGTATGGGCTTAAGCAAGCACCAAGGTCCTCGAATCGAAGGCTTGTGGATTACCTTGAGAAGTGTACCTACACTTAGAGCAAATCAGATCCCTCACTCTACATGAAGAAAGAAGGGATTAAGGTGGTATTCATATGTATATATGTGGACGATCTTATCATAACAAGTAGCAATCATGAAGGAATTAAGGACATCAAGTGGAAGCTTGGAAAGGAGTTAACGGTATCAGAGTTGGGTGAGTTGAAGTGATTGAAATTGTTTATGCAATGGATGGCATATACCTTTTGCAAAGGAAATACATATTAGATGTACTCTACAAGTAGACTCAAATAGAACTTATAAGCATGTGATAAGTGCAAAGAAATGTACTAACTACTTTGGAGCATCAAGGAGAAAGATTTGATACAAAACAGATAGGTTCGGGTGTCGACTAGCTCAAAAAAACTTAATATGTATGGAAGAGAAAATTAACTTCAAATTCCAAGAGTGACCAGGATGATTACAATTAGAAAAACTCCTTTTGTAGGAGTGATACACATAGGGTCCAGTGTATAAAATGCACAAGAGTGTAAGGAATAAGCAAAATATTATATAGAAATGAATCAAAAACTCAATGGTGGTACTTTCTATTTTTCAGGAATACATAGAGATTGACCCTGAGACGGACAAACTGAGATTTCACCCAATCTATTGAACTAAATGCTATGAACATTTATAGCCATACACAGACACTAATACCTTTCTAATGAGCCATTTGGAACTCAATTTGGAGCTCTGGAGAGAGAGAAGCAGCCTCTTCAAGATTACTATTGGCGAAGAAGATGATGCAGAAAATTAAAGGAGCAAGACAATGATTATCACAAGTGTATGTATATTGCTTCCATGTATTTTACAAGTGATTTCAAGTCTTTATATAGACTCTCGAAGTGTTCCATGACTTCTACAAGTGAATTTTGAATTCAACTAAAGGTGGGAATGCTTGTTGGAGGGAATCAATTCACTTACCTAGAATATAGGAAAAGTGAAGGTTTAGTTTGATCTACATTTAGGTGATCGATTGCTTGATTGAATGCACCTGAACCACCACAAATTCGTGGCATTTAGGCTCTCTTTGTATCCTTGTACATGTGTAGAGGTCAAGGCTTTTACAACAGTAAATGAAGCATCAAAAATCTCTCAAAAAAATACAATAAATGAACATAGGTAGAAGAACTCTCCAACAGATATTCTTTTGCCCTAATCCAAGCTATAGTTTTTTATGTAGATCAAATCCACCTCAAGCATATTGCAAGATTGATGTTCCAACAGCTCCCGCTCAAGCTCAAGTATGCTTGAGTCTTCATTCTCTGATAGGTTGAATACCTGCCATAGCTTTGAATCTACAAAGCTTTATTCCATCAAGTGCCTTCGTCATGATATCTGCTACTTGCTTTTCAATAGGAACAAAAGAAATGTCAATCTCCTTTGCCATGAGTTTCTCCTTTATGAAGTGGTAACACACCTCTATGTGTTTGGTTTTTGCATGGAAAATAGGGTTTATTGCTAGATGCATGGAACTTACATTCTCTCAAATATGTGAGGTTTGGAACTCACAAGTCCCAAATTTGTATACAATGCCTTTAACCATATTGCCTCTTGAGTTGCTATGGTCAAACCTTTGTACTCTACTTCAGTCGAGGATAAAGAAACTGTTGGTTGCTTCTTGGAACTCCATGACACTAGCTTTGAACCTGCAAGTGCTAAATAACCAGAAGTACTTCTTCTATCATCCTTTGCTCCTGCCCAATCTGCATCTGAATATATTTTGATATCCAAATCTGAAGAGTAAAGATAGAATATACCTTCGTTGATTGCACCTTTGAGATACTTCAATACTCTCTTAGCTGCATCCATGTGTGGTTTTCTTGTTGAGTGCATGAATTGACTAAGTGCTCCCACACTTTATGAGATGTCTACCCTTGTATGAGTAGCATATATCAAGCTACCTACCAAGCTTTAATACTCTTTAATGTCCTCAATCTTCTCACCTTCATAAATACTAAGTTTATGATTCATCTTCAAAGGTGTACCTACAGATTTTTTGTTCTCCATTTTGAACTTGAGAAGAAGATCTTGAATGTATCTTCTCTGAGTCAAATACATTCCTTCATTTGTGTATATCACCTGCATACCTAGGAAATATGTGAGCTCACCTAGGTCACAGATTTTGAACTCCTCTTGCATGTGTCTCTTGATCCTTTGAATGCCATTTAGATCATCACCTGTCACAATAATATCATCTACATATACACATAGATAGATAACCTCATAGTGATCCCTTTTGATGAATAGAGAAGGATCTGAGTTGGTTGGTCTAAACCCTTGATCTTGAAGGATGTAACCAACCTGTAATTCCAAGCTCTAGGAGCTTGTTTCAATCCATAGAATGCTTTATTAAGTTTGCAAACATAAGATGGATGATTAGGGTTTTCAAAACCTAGTGGTTGTGACATGTATACCTCTTCACTTATCCAACCATTTAAGAATGCATTTTTCACATCAAGTTGGAGGAGTCTCCAATTCCTTGTAGCATTTACACTCATCAATGTTCTTATTGTAGTCATCTTTGCAACTGGTGAGAATGTTTCCTCATAGTCTATACCATGAGTTTGAGAGCATCCTTTGGTAGCTAATCTTGCCTTGTACCTCCAAACCAATCCATCTAAATTTCTTTTAACTTTATATACCCATCTGCAACCAATTACCTTTTGATTCGACAACATTGGAACCAAATCCCAAGTGTCCATCTCCTTCAATGCATCTATTTCTTCTTTAATGCCCTTTTCCCAATTAGGGTTTCCACTTGCCTCTTCATAGGTTGAGGGTTCCTTTGAAATAGAGTCTTTTGCCCAGTAGATTGAATGCTTTATAACAAATGTGGAATCATATCCATACCTTTCAGGTTGTTTCTTCTCTCTTGTTGATCTTCTAGGTGCTTGTGTGGAGCATTCTCCAACCTCTTGCATCTTTGCAGAATCAGAATCAAGATCATATGGTAGATGTTGGAGTTAGACGTCTGCGGAAGCACGTGAACACCACAAGGAAGAAGAAGAAGCTTGGAGCACAACACACAATACTAAATGTATTACTAGAGAATGTACAACGATAAGTAGCCCATTAGGGAAATACGCATATATACAAGCCGGGGGAAAAAAACCTCCTAAAGAGGGAAAAAAGTTCCCCCGTAGTCCTCGTGTGTTCACACACATCACTACCTAAATATATCAACAAATCCCCCCTAGGAGTGATGCGCTGAACAAGGAGTTGGCACTCATGTATAAGGAAGTGTCAAGCTATGTGGAAATCACTCCACAAAAGGAAGTAAGCCCAAAGCTTTGTGGAAAGCTTCAAACTTCTCCCTAGGCAGAGCCTTCATGAAAAGGTTTGCAATGTTCTCCTACGTGGGCACATATGCCAAGCTGATCTCCCAAGCAGAGAACCTCTCCCTGACATAGTGATAATGCACCTCAATGTGCTTATTGCAAGCATGGAACACATGATTCCTCGCAATTTCCAATGCACTCTAACTGTTAGTGAAGATGGTGGTGGCAGAAGTCTGACCAACACCCAAATCAGCCATAAGGCATCTGAGCCACACACACTCAACAGTAGCCGTGAAAGCTGCCCTATACTCAGCCTCACAACTAGAAGTGGCCACAGTCCACTAGTGGCTTTTGCTTCATACTTGGTAGCTCATGTATATCTTGGTTGAGCAAGAAACAGCAGCCCAATCAGAGTCAAAAAAAGCATGCAAATCTGGCGGTAGTGATCCCCCCTTGGGATAAAACAACCCAAGTAGTTGAGTACCACTCAAGTAGCGAAAGATGCGCTTAACCACCTGCCAATGCTTGACTCCTGGGCAATGTATAAACCTGCTCATTTGTGAGTCAGCAAACTGAATATCGAGCCGAGTAATGCATAAGTAAATCAAGCATCCAACAGCGTGCTGATAGAGAATAGTAAACCTATCTCCATAGGAGTGGCAATAGGCTTATAGTCTTCAAGGCCAAAATGCTACAATAATGTGTCAATATATTTTGTTTGACGCAATGCCATTGCACCATCAACTTGCATAAACTGAATGCCCAAATAGTGATGCAAATTCCCCAAATCAGACATCTCAAATGAGGCATGCAAATCAGCCTTAAAATCAGCAATATGCTTTTCAATAGGACCAGTGAGCAGCATGTCATCAACATAGACAACAATGATCAGAAGCACATCATTAGCATGCTTAACATATAAGGTGCTTTCAGTTGGACTGTTCTCAAAACCATGTGCAATCAGATAGGCATATATCTTCTCATACCAAGCATGTGGTGCTTGCTTTAATCCATAGAATGCCTTATTTAACCTGCACACCTGGTTTTCTTGCCCTTTCTGCACAAAGTCATGGGGTTGAAAAACATACAATTCTTCATGCATGTCACCATTCAGAAATGTTGTTTTAATGTCCAATTGATGTACATTCCAACCATGATGAGCTGCAAGTGCACAGATGCTCCGAACAGTAGTCATATGGCATGTGGGTGCGAAGGTCTCATCAAAATCAATGCCTCTTTCTTGTGCATTGCAACAAGCCTAGCCTTATACCTATCAATTGTACCATCTGGTTGACACTTCAGCTTGTATACCCACTTAGTTCCAATGGCCTTCTTGCCTAGAGGCAAGCCACATAAAGACCAAGTACCATTCTTCATTATAGCATTATATTCAGATTGCATAGTAGCCATCCAATTTTTTGAATTTTGTGCTTCATCAAACGAAACAGGCTCATTCTCATCACAAAGACTAGATGCAGCCATAGCATAGCAATCTGATGCAAAAGAGGCACTATGAGAGCCTGAACGAGTACGATGTGACCAAGGTGCATCTAATTTGTTGTCATGCAAGGTCGGCACCAGCCATTTTGGCATAGTTCTTGCCTGCTCAATATCAGCTCTCTCATCAATAAGTGCATCATGTACATCTGCATAAAAAATGGAATTATCTACATCATCACATGAAACCTCCAAAGGCTGAGAAGTTGCTCATTAGGACCAGCACTGGACTGTCCACCTGTAAAAAGAGGTAGCAAAGTATCATACATGTATTTGGAGCTAACACATGTCTCCTTAGTACATGAAAGCAATGGCTGAATAGCATCTTCCACAAAAACAACATCACGGCTAACCAAAACGCATTTAGTCTGTGGATGATACAAACGATAGCCTTTACTTTCAGAACTGTACCCAACAAAAAATACATTTTACTACTTTATCATCCAATTTTGTGCGATGTTGTTCAAGCACTAATGCATATGTCAAACAACCAAAAACACGCAGATGAGCAACAGATGGCATGCGGTCATGCCAAGCCTCATATGGAGTGATAGACTGCAGCGCTTTAGTGGGACACCTGTTCAGTACATATGTTGCACACATGATAGCCTCAAGCGAGAAACTATGTGGTAAAGCTGACCATACACCTCGCCATCTCCATGAGTGACCTGTTCTTTCATTCAGCAACTCCATTTTGTTGAGGTGTATACGGCACTGTACACTGGTGTTTTATCCCACGTTCAACCAGAAATGCATGAAAATCAGAAGACATGTATTCCCCCCCTCGATCAGAATGGAGGGTGCCCATTTTACATGCTGACAGATTTTTAGCCAAAACCAAAATCTGTTTGAAGCACATGAACACTTCGGACTTTGCCTTCAATGGATATACCCATGCATGCCTGGAAAAATCATCGATGAAAGTCACGAAGTAAAGATAAGTCCCAAAAGAAGGTGTTTGCATAGGACCAGAGACATCACTATGTACAAGCTACAATTTCTGAGTAGCCCGAACTGAACCATCTTTTGGAAAGGACGAACGCTGCATTTTGCCCAAAATAGAGCCTTCACAAACATGTTTTCCAGGTGCCTCAAGTTTGGGCAAAGAGGACACCATTTCAAATTTTTGTAGGCATAGCAAACTAGCGAAATTCAGATGACCAAAGTGCGCATGCCAAAGCTTTGCATCTGACATAGCCTGAGAATCATTTACTGCACATGCCAAATAATTTATAGATCTTTCATAGTCTATGAGCTTATACAGCCCACGACATAAAATGCCAGAAGCAATAATCACATCGCCATTTGACAAATCATGAACTATACACCTGTCATCAAAAAATTTCACAACCAAGCCAATCTTGGCTAATGCAAAAACTGATAACAGGTTCTTCTTGATCCCTAGCACAAATAAAGAATTTGATAAAGTGAAAGAACTACCATCAACAGTAGTCAAAATGATCTTACCAACTCCCATAACATGATAAGAGGAGTTGTTGGCCCATGTAACAGTATTCCATGTAGGGGAAGGCTTTAGTGAAGAGAAGAAACTGCGCTGTGAGGTAATATGTTTGGTCGCCCCACTATCAAAATACCAAACATCTGAGTCTACTGTAGACATGCACTACTCATGAGAAGATGGGTCAAAACTACAAACAGTAGTAAACACCCATTCTTCTTCCTGTACAAGATTAGCAGACTCTGTTTTTGGTGTAGAGGCCTCTGCAACAACCATTCCAGCCTCTTTCTTCTTTGCTTCTTTAGCAACCAGTTTTGGACAGTTCTCTATGATATGATCATTCCCTTTACATTACTTACAAAACAATATCTGCTTTTCTAATTTCTTCTGATCTTTATCTTCCTTCTTCGAATATGCAGAATTAGCAGATTTCTGCTTACTAGTTGAAGAGCTCCATTTTCCTTTGCCCTTCTGACTAGCGAGGAAAGCTTGATCTGCAACTCGCATAATGGACCTACTCTGCCTGGACTGATGTTCTTGCAATAGAACAGAGAGTAACTCCTCAAATGATAAGGCATTTGGATTGCCTTTCATCATCTACCAAAGAGTAGAAGCAAAACTCTGATATGAATCAGGAAGACCATTCATAGCGGTCTGCACAAGTGAGCTATCTCGTATAACCTCATCAGCAGAAATCAACTATTCCTTCAAGTCTTTGATCTTCATTAGGAAACTGTCCATAGAATCACCTTCATTCATGTGCTCACTCTCGAACTATTTTCAGAGGCAAGCAACACGAGCCTCATTCCTAGCTTGGTACAATGTAGTAAGTGTATCCCAAGCATCCTTAGCTGTTCTCTAAGAGCAAATGTGAGGAATAATGGCACGTTTGATAGACAGAGCTATCAATGCATGTGCCTAGGCATCTCTGCCATCCCAACGAATCTGCTCTACAGTAGGTGCACTAGAAACCGAAGCACGAATAGGAATATCCAGATTATCACCATCTTCGACACCTTCTGCATCAGCTTCAGTACCTGTAGTTGTAACAGTTGCAGGTGTGATAGGACGTTTTCCGACACCCAGCACAATGTTCCACACTCCTTTTGCAACCAACACATGTCGCATCATATAAGCCCATAACGGGTAGTTGGTACCATCCAACTTATCCTCAACAGCCAACATACGGAATACATCACTGCTTTCAGCCATGGCCGGTGACTAAAATACCTTGATGCAAAAAATTGATTGTATCCCAAAAAGTTGAATAGAACTACCTAGGCAAATTTTGCTAGACCTGTAGCAAACTTTGAGATGCTTATACTGGCGAACAGAAACTCGTATATACCTTTGGCACAAAAAGACAAAATAGCATGCACAAGTGATGTGATAGTGCGCTCGGAGGCTGAACCGAGCTCAGATTGCAATTTTGAAACCACAGGGTGAAGCAGTTTTGATCTTGAAACACGCTGAGTATGCTCACCAAAATTTGTGTGATTCTGAGACTAGAAATGAAGGAGTGTCGACAGCGTCCTAGATGAAGTGACAACCTACTCTGATACCAATTGTTGGAGTTAGACATCTGCGAAAGCACGCGAACAGCATAAGGAAGAAGAAGAAGCTTGGAGCACAACACACAATACTGAATGTATTACTAGAGAATGTACCAAGATAAGTAGCCCATTAGGGCAATAGGCGTATATACAAGCCGAGGGGAAAAAACCTACTAAAGAGGGAAAAAAGTACCCCGGTAGTCCTAGTGTGTTCACACACATCACTACCTAAATATATCAACAGTAGAGTTACCTTTTGTTTGGCTTCATCATACCAAGACTTGTGTTCTTCAAACACAACATCTCTACTTGTAGTGAATTGCTCGGTTGAAGGATTATAGAACCTGTAACCCATCTGAGTTGAATCATATCCAACATACACTACCTTTGTTGCCCTTTTATCTAGATTACCTCTTATTTGTGATGGTACATGAACATAAGCTAAACAACGAAACACCTTGCAATGTCCAAGACTAGGTTTTCTTCCATACCATGCTTCATAAGGAGTCATACCTTGAAGTGATTTGGATGGTAGTCTATTGACAAGGTACACAGTAGTTGAAATAGCCTCTAACCATAGATAATGTGGCAATTTCTTTTCTTCAAGCATTGTTCGGGCTGATCCAACCAATGTCTTATTTCTCCTCTCTGCAATTCCATTTAGTTGAGGAGAGAACCTGGTAGTCACTTCCCTTTTGATACCTTTATCCTGGAAGAACTCATCAAACTCTTTGGAGAAGTATCCTCCCCCTCCATTAGATCTGAGCTTCTTTATAAGTGATCTACCTGTATGATTTTCCACATGTGCTAGATACTTTTTGAAGCAATCAAATACTTCAATCTTATTCTTGATAAAGTAAAGAATAGTCCATCTACTATGGTTGGCAATAAATGCAACGTAATACCTTGATCCTGCCAATGAAGGTTCGACTTGGTCCCCATACATCTGTATGTACTAAGTCCAATAAGTTTTTGTGGATGTAGCCTTTGTAGTTGAATGGTTGTCTTTGTGCCTTCCCAATATGACATGCATCACACCTTTTGATCATGTGTTGCTTTGATATATTCGGCAGTCCTAGAGCACTTTGATCCCTACATATATCCTTCAAGGTTCTTTCATTCATATGTGCAAGTCTCTTATGCCACACTTCAAGCTCACTTAGGGTTTGAGACCCAAAAGTGAATAGAGCTATGTTCTTGGTTCTCCTACTTCAAAAGTAAAGAGCCTACCATGCTTCTCACCTCTGGCTATCTTCTTGAAGCCTTGACATGGATCTTCCACAAAAGCTCCATGCTAGGTGAACCTAACTTGCAAGCGTTTTTCAACTACTTGGCCTACACTTATTAGGTTTTTAGTGATAGTGGGTACATAGAGAACCTTACTTAGAATGTTTGTCCTACCATTGGAAGCTTTGACATTACCAATCTTCTCCACATTATGATTTGTTTTATCCCCTGTTTATACTTCATGTCTATGCTTTGGACTTTCCAAATCACATAGAAGAGCAATGTTGCTTGCAACATGATTCAAACATCGTGAATCTATGTAGAACAAATGATCATCTTCTTTACCTTCTTTGTGGCTTAGATTCATGAGAAGCAATGATTCTTCATGTGGTTTATCTTCTGAATCATTTTTGTAGTCCCTTCTATCATAGCCTATGTTGTTATTGTTGAAGTTGTGTCCACCTCTGCCTCTATTGCTTCCATATCCACCTCTTCCAGTTCCTTTCTCGGTCTTCCCATTGAACTAGCAACTCTGAGTGGTGTGGTTGGTCTTATTGCATATGGCACAAGGTTGGACATTCTGACCTTTGGCTTTGTCTTGCTTTGGTCCTTTCTTCTTCCCTTTCCACTTGCTCTTGCTCGTGAAGTTGGCTTGAGAAGTCTCTTCTTCATCTTCTTCCTTCTTCTTGCCTTTCTGCTTCTTATCCTTCCTATCTGCATATAGAGCACTAGTTGAATTACCATGATAGGAGTTACCTTCCTTTATGCAATTGTTGGCCTCTTGATTGAAGAGTTGTCCAAGAAAGATGTTGAAGTCTAGAGTCTGCACATCCATGATGAGATCCTAAGCCGTCGTGAAGGATTGCCATTGCTTATCACTTCGAATGCCGTTGAGAATTTGCCTCATGATAGCCTCTTCTTCAATCAGATCTCCAATGGATGCTAACTGATCAGCAACCTCCCTGACCTTGGCAACAAACTCTGTGATGGTTTGCTTAGGTGTCTTCTTCATTTGGTTGAACTCGTTCCAAAGATGATTCTTTCTTGCTTTAGTACTAGCAGAAAAGAAAGTCTCGAGGGCATCCCAAGTCTCTTGAGATGTCTTGCATCCTCTAATATGTGGTAATAGAAAGTCATAAATAGAGTTGAGTATGTACAACCTTGCTTGAACATCCCTTGTGCACCAAAGTGTGAGCTTATCTATCTCCTCTTGTGTAGGTCCTCCTTTGGATCTTGGAATAGGCATAGCTTCATCACCTGCTATAATTCCATAAAGATTTCTACCTTGCAAATAGGCCTCCATTCTAATTTTCCAAGCCGCGTAGTTGTGTCGATCAAGCTTCTCAATCATTGACGGAAAGCCGTCACACATCTTGATCTAGCTTTGATACCACTGAAAAAACTTGGAGAAGCTCGTAGGAGGTAGAAAAGTGCGTTTCGAAGCGATGAAGTTTGGTCTAGCCAACCGGCACAAGAACAGCCCTTGAGCTTATGCAGACTCAAATAGACGTTATAGGCATGCAATACGTGCAAAGAAATGCACTATGTACTTTGGAGCATCAAGGAAAAAGAGTCGATACAAAATAAATAGGTTCGCATGTCGACTAGCTCAAAAAAAACTTACTATCTATGGAAGAGACAATGACCTTCAAATGCCCATAGCGACAATCATGATTACAATTAGATACAATCCCTTTATAGCAGTGATACACATAGAGTTGAGTGTATAGAATGCACAAAAGTATAAGGAATAAGCAAAATATGCTATAGGAATGAAAAACTTAACAGTGGTACTTCCTATTTTTCCGGAATACGTAGAGATTGAACCCGAGGCAGAAAAAATGAGATTTCTCCCAATCTACTGAACCAAATACTATAAAAATTTATCGGCATAAACTAGACTCTAACATCTTTCCAATAAGACATCTTGCACACCATTTGGAGCTTTGCAAAAAATTGAAGGTGCAAGACAATGATGATCACAAGTGTATTTATATTTCTTCCATGTATTATACAAGTGATTTCAAGTCTTTATATAGACTCTAGAAGTGTTCCATGACTTCTACAAGTGAATTTTGCATTCAAATGAAGGTCAGAATGGTTGTTGGAGGGAATCAATTCACTTTCCTACAATCTAGGAAAAGTGAAGATCTAGTTTGATCTACATTGAGGTGATTGATTGCTTGATTGAATGCACCTCAACCACCACAAAATCGTGGCTTTTAGGCTCTCTTTTTATCCTTATACATGTCTAAAGCTCAAGACTTTTACAATGGTAAATGAACCATCAAAAATCTCTCAAACAAATACAATAAATTAGCATAGGTATAATAAATCTCCAACATATATTCTTTTGCCATAATCCAAGTGATAGTTTTTGATGTAGATCAAATCCACCTCAAGCATAGTGCAAGCTTGATATTCCAATATAGATAGATAGATATATAGCTAGATAGATAGATAGATAGATAGATGGATAGATCGATAGATGGATAGATGGATATATAGATAGATAGATAGATAGATAGATAGATAGATAGATAGATAGATAGATAGATAGATAGATAGATAGATAGATAGATAGATAGATAGATAGACAGATAGATAAATAGATAGAGAGATGGATAGATAGATAGATCAATAGATAGATAGATAGATAGATAGATAGATAGATAGAAAGATAAATAGATAGATAGATGGATAGATAGATAGATCGATAGATAGATAGATAGATAGATAGATAGATAGATAGATAGATAGATAGATAGATAGATAGATAGATAGATAGATAGATAGATAGATAGATAGATAGATAGATAGATAGATAGATAGATAGATAGATAGATAGATAGATAGACAGATAGATAGATAGATAGATAGATAGATAGCTAGGTAGATAGATAGGTAGAAACATAGATCTATAGATAGATAGACAGATAGATAGACAGA
>CM035424.1:15828575-15831075 GCA_020310875.1 Ceratopteris richardii | reverse complement strand
AAAGAGAAGATCTAGTTTGATCTACATTGAGGTGATTGATTTCTTGATTGAATGCACCTCAACCACCACAAAATCGTGGCTTTTAGGCTCTCGTTTTATCCTTATACATGTCTAAAGCTCAAGACTTTTACAATGGTAAATGAACCATCAAAAATCTCTCAAAAAAATATAATAAATTAGCATAGGTAGAAGAACTCTCTGTTGGTGTAGGGCAATCAAGAATTGAAGTTTTAATGAAGGTTTGGAAGTCAAGGGCTAAAGAAAAGTTCAAGTTATGAAGCATGGAAGAAGTACATATTCAGAAGATGAAGATGTGTACACATATGTACATTAATTCAGAGATAGTTCACTCATACTTTTGTATAGTCATGATATTGTAAATATTTGCCTATATATATATACAAGGAAAAAGTCAGGGCAAATAAGAGAGAGCATGAGAATAGAGAAATCAGTAGTGGTATGAGTCATTAGACATCTTAGATGTGAGTAAGAGTCTCTCTCATCACTCAATTGTAAATTTCTTCAGAAATGAAAGAAAATTGCACCCCATGTTTCTGTGCATTCTCCTTCTTTGCTTGATCATTTCAAGAATCCTTTTGTAGATGTGTAATTCCATAGTTAATGAGTCTATGGTTAAAGTTTGAGAGCCTAATTGTAAACAGGCTGTGAGAATTATGTGTAGGAACATTCATATGTGAAGAAGTGTTCACTAGTTCCTGAAATAGGCGCAAAATTTGATGTTAATGTTTTGGTCAGTTCTCCTTCCACAGTGTAAATTTTTGAGCAAACAAGCACTCAATCTTTAAGTTGGAAGGTAAGCTCTCTATGCCTTAAAGCATTTTCATAAACGGGTTCTAGATTGAGAGAACCAAGTGTTAAAAGTTATAGGTGTCTAAATCGACTTTTCAGAAGAGCAGTTTTAGACATAGGTAACTTGTTGAGATTATTTCTCAACATATACTGAATCTTTTGGAGTGATTCAACTTGGAGAAGGTATGCAAACTGTAGGCAACACCTTGTGCAAAGTTTCATCACAAACTTTACACAATTTATAAGTTGATGAGAGAGATATTTGCAGTAGACTTTCTGTGTAGTCATCTCCTTCACAAATTTTTTCAAAATCTTTATAATTGATCATTGATCCTCTAAAATTGGTGAAGGTTTGAGTTACTCTTATTATAGAGGTGCTCTAACTACAAGAGTAGCTTGTTCTTTTGGAGACTAACACTCTCCATCAGTGGTATCAGAGCAGGAAGCATCAGAATTGAAGGAAGGAGGATCCTGACTGCTGCAGCTGCAAAGAATGCAACATCTCAAGGTTCAAAAGGTGAAAGCTTGAGGGCAAAGCTTGAGAAGGAGGTCATAGGACATCAAGGAAGACAAAAGGAACATTATTCGAAGTAAAGGAACATCTATTACTCATAAAGGTAGAAGAATTCAATATACAAGTGAAGAAAGGATGGGAGATTCTCTTCAAATAGAGAAATTGGATAGAGAGAACTATCCAGCATGGTCAATGAGGATGGAAGCTCATCTTATGAGCAAAGACTTGATAGGTTATATTACAGGTGAAGAAGAAAAGCCTCAGTTCAGAGATCCCAGTGTTCCAACTAGGGAGGAATTATCAGAATTGAAGAATTGGATGAAAAGAGATGCTCAAGCTGGGAGCATTATCTATATGGCAGTCAATGACTACTTGCTACCTCATATTAGAGGTCTTGAAAGTGCAAGTGATATATGGAATGCTTTGGAGGAGCATTTTCAAAACACCACAAAGTCAAGGAAGGCATCCTTGTGGGCAGAATTTACCACTTTCAAGAAGAAGGCCTCTCAATCCATCTCAGACTATGTAACAAGGATGCAGGACATTGCAGATGCATTAGGAGCACTTGATGAAGACATTGAGGAGGATAAATTGGTAAGGCAAATCCTCACAGGTTTGAGAGTTGATGACAAATGGAAGCCATTCATTTTGTCTACTGAATTATCACTTGATCATTTTACTCCTGACTTAAATCAGTTGCTAGGACATATGTTAACCTTTGAGCAGGATGTCAAAGGGTGAAGGTGACAAGAGTACAAGTCATGCAATGTATTCAAAGGATAAGAAGAAGAATATCAAGGGAAAGCAACAAGCAAATGAGGATGAAGGTACAACTAGCCAAGCTAACTTCCTAAGAGGAAGAGGAGGTGGCAAAGGTAGAGGAAGAGGCAGGAGGAATAAAGATGGAGTCAAAGCTTGCTGGATTTGTGGTAAGACAAATCACTTAGCTAATGATTGTTGGCATAATACTCAAAGTAATGGTGGATATAATCAGAATTTTAATTCAAGAGGAAGAGGTGGCAGAAATCAAAGAGGTAATTTCAGAGGTAGAGGTAGTAGAGGTTACTTTGGAAGAAATGCAGGTAGAGGATTCGAAAGTCAACAATACAAAAATACCTACTACAATTATGCTTTAGATCAAAAGGAGGATTCAACATTGATAATGAATGCAACTTG
>CM035424.1:15821075-15823575 GCA_020310875.1 Ceratopteris richardii | reverse complement strand
ATTTTCTGCATCAAGGTATTTTAGTCACCGGCCATGGCTGAAAGCAGTGATGTATTCCGTATGTTGGCTGTTGAGGATAAGTTGGATGGTACCAACTACCCATTATGGGCTTATATGATGCGACATGTATTGGTTGCAAAAGGATTGTGGAACATTGTGCAGGGTGTTGAAAGACGTCCTGTTACACCTGTAACGACAGGTACTGCAAATACAAGTGTTGGAGCTGATGAAGATGGTGTCGAAGATGATATTCCGCAGATTCCTGTTCGTGCTGCTGTTTGTGTTGCACCTACTGCAGAGCAGATTCGTTGGGATGGCAGAGATGCCCAGGCACATGCATTGATAGCTTTGTCTGTCAAACGTGCCATTATTCCTCACATTCGCTCTTGCAGAACAGCAAAGGATGCTTGGGATACACTTACCACTTTGTACCAGGCTAGGAATGAGGCTCGTGTTGCTTACCTCCGAAAACAGTTGGAGAGTGAGCACATGAATGAAGGTGATTCTATGGACAGTTTTCTTACAAAGATCAAAGACCTAAAGGAACAATTGATTTCTGCTGATGAGGTTATACCAGATAGCTCACTTGTGCAAACCGTTCTGAATGGTCTTCCTGATTCATATCAGAGTTTTGCCTCTACTCTTCGGTTGATGATGAAAGGCAATCCGAATGCCTTGTCATTTGAGGAATTAGTCTCTGTTCTGTTGCAGGAAGATCAGTCCAGGCAGAACAGGTCCATTATGCGTGTTGCAGATCAAGCTTTCCTGGCTAGTCAGAAGGGCAAAGGAAAATAGAGCTCTTCTACTAGTAAGCAGAAATCTGCAAATGCTGCACAATCGAAGAACCAGGATAAAGATGAGAAGAAATCAGAAAAGCAGAAATTGTTTTGCAAGTACTGTAAAGAAAATGATCATATCATAAAGAACTGTCCAAAACTGGCTGCTAAAGAGGCAAAGAAGAAAGAGGCTGGAATGGTTGTTGCAGAGGCCTCACACCAAAAACAGAGTCTGCAAATCTTGTGCAGGAAGAAGAATGGGCGTTTACTACTGTCTGTAGTTTTGACCCATCTTCTCATGATCAGTGCATGTCTGCAGTAGACTCAGATGTTTGGTACTTTGACAGTGGGGCGACCAAACATATTACCTCGCAGCGCAGTTTCTTCTCTTCACTCGAGCCTGCCCCTACAGGGAATAATGTCACATGCACCAATAACTCCTCTTATCCTATTATGGGAGTTGGTAAGATCATTCTGACTACTACTGATGGTAGTTCTTTCACTTTGTCAGATGCTTTATTTCTGCCAGGGATCAAAAAGAACCTGTTATCAGTTTCTGCATTAGCCAAGATTGGCTTGGTTGTGAAATTTGTTGATGACAAGTGTACAGTCCATGATCTCTCAAATGGCGATGTGATTATTGCTTCTGGCATTTTATGTCGTGGGCTGTATAAGCTCATAGACTATGAAAGATCTGTGAATGATTCGGCATGTGCAGTTCATGATTCTCAGGCTATGTCAGATGCAAAGTTTTGGCATGCACGCTTTGGTCATCTGAATTTTGCTAGTTTGTTACACCTGCAGAAATCTGAAATGGTGTCCTCTTTGCCCAAACTTGAGGCACCTGGAAAACATGTTTGTGAAGGCTGTATTTTGGGCAAAATGCAGCGTTCTTCCTTTCCAAAAGATGGTTCAGTTCGGGCTACACAGAAATTGCAGCTTGTACATAGTGATGTCTGTGGTCCTATGCAGACACCCTCTTTTGGAAATTACCTTTACTTCGTGACTTTCATTGATGATTTTTCCAGGCATGCATGGATATATCCACTCAAAGCAAAGTCCAAAGTGTTCATGTGCTTCAAACAGTTTTTGGTTTTGGCTGAAAATCTGTCAGCATGTAAAATGGGCACCCTCCGTTCTGGTCGAGGGGGGGAATATATGTCTTCAGATTTTAATGCATTTCTGGATGAACATGGGATAAAACACCAGTGTATAGTGTCGTATACACCTCAACATAATGGAGTTGCTGAACGAAAGAACAGGTCACTCATGGAGATGGCGAGGTGCATGGTCAAAAGTCAGGCTTTACCACATAGTTTCTGGCTTGAGGCTGTCATGTGTGCAGCATATGTACTGAACAGGTGTCCCACTAAAGCGTTGCAATCTATCACTCCATATGAGGCTTGGCATGACCGCAAGCCATCTGTTGCTCATCTGCGTGTTTTTGGTTGTTTGGCATATGCATTAGTGCCTGAACAACATCGCAGAAAATTGGATGATAAGGCAGTAAAATGTATTTTTGTTGGGTACACTGAAAGTAAAGGCTATCGTCTGTATCATCCACAGACTAAACACATTCTGGTTAGCCGTGATGTTGTCTTTGTGGAAGATGCTATTCAGCCATTGCTTTCATGTACTAAGGAGACATCTGTTAGCTCCAAAGACATGTATGATACTTTGATGCCTCTTTTTACAGGTGGACAAGCTAGTGCTAGTCCTAATGA
>CM035424.1:15783575-15813575 GCA_020310875.1 Ceratopteris richardii | reverse complement strand
AAGTGCCGTCAGGGAGGAGTTCTTATGGAATTCTTGTACACGTACCTAGTCCTTGCATCTCTTCATTAGATTGGGATGCTCCTGATCATTCAACAGTTTCAAGTTTTCTCTGCAAAATTAAATTTGACATCCAGAAGGCAATGTCAGCAGGCCGAATTTCGAGAAGGATAAAGATTCAATGGTTTTTGCCTATTCATGTCTTTGTAGCATGCTTTAAAAACATGTTATTACAGAAAACAAAAACAATGTGGTTGAATAGGAGAGTCCCTATTTCAGAGATTGATGATGTTTTAGGTAGGGAATGGGATAGCAAAGAAGTTCAAAAGCTAGGTGACATTATTTTATGTAAAGTTAGTCCCAATTCTCTTTCAATCTCATATCAGATATGTCGACAATCTCTGGTTCTAGGATATGACTATAGAAGGTGGAAAAAAAAGCTTGGACTTTGGATAGCCTTGGACTCAGAGGAGAGCTGTCCAGAATTTGAGTTAGAAGTATTGATTCATCCAGATTTTCAATCAAGGAAAATAATTGTCACTGCAAATTGGAATCTCAGAAATGTAAGGGAGCTTCTAGAATACCTTGATGAGGTATCATCTCAGTGTAGATTCTCAATTAATGATGCAATAGTTAACATTAGATCAGAGAAATCATTATCTTGCATAAGCTGCCTGCCACCAAGGGTGATTAAGTTCCAACCTTTAAGATTGTAACAAGTTAACCCTGACATTCTTACATAATGTATCTTCATCTAATAGAAGCTTCTATTGATACTTCCATTGAATTTTCTTGGCAGGATGGTTACAAACAATGTGTGTTAAATTATTAATTTTAAATGTCTTAGATATTTTTTAGGTCCTTAATTTCATATTTCCATTGATTTTTTTTTGCAGGAGTGAATTGATGACTAAGAAATAATTATACAGGAACTTGCATAAGTTAATTCTAGATGAAGAAGAGATCTAGAATTGAATATCTAATTTCAATTTAATAATTATAGTCTATCAAAGGTGCACACTAGTCTTAGCTAAATAATTTGATTCTATCCAACTTTTCTGTCCTCAAGTAATGCAAGAGAAATTATCATGGTACACATAACAAGTAATATAAGAGAGTGTGGAGAACTTGGTGCAAGTTCCAATCCAAGGTTTGGTATTTCAATATTAGAAGAGCATGTCTTAAGGCATAAAGCAGAGGAGACGAGATAAGTGAAGACGACCGATGCAAGCGACTAGTGCAATCTGAAATTGTCGGATGGCCCTTATCGCTTACATCGGTCGTGTTAGCAAACTACCGCGAGAGAAATTATCATGGTACAAACGCAAACTACCAAGTAATATAAGAGAGTGTAGAGAACTTGGTGCAAATTCCAATCCAAGGTTTGGTATTTCAATATTAGAAGAGCATGTCTTAAGGCATAAAGCAGAGGAGACGAGATAAGTGAAGACGACCGATGCAAGCGACTAGGGCAATCTGAAATTGTCGGATGGCCCTTATCGCTTACATCGGTCGTGTTAGCAAACTACCGCGAGAGAAATTATCATGGTACAAATGCAAACTACCAAGTAATATAAGAGAGAGTGGAGAACTTGGTGCAAATTCCAATCCAAGGTTTGGTATTTCAATATTAGAAGAGCATGTCTCAAGGCATAAAGCAGAGGAGACGAGATAAGTGAAGACGACCGATGCAAGCGACTAGTGCAATCTGAAATTGTCGGATGGCCCTTTTCGCTTACATCGGTCATGTTAGCAAACTACCGCGGGAGACTTCAAGAAGTGACCTTGCGTAAAGATTTGACTCACGAGTATAAAAACTAGCAACAGCGATGAAATGGATAATACGACCGATGCAAGCGATAGGGGCAATCCAAGATTCTCCGATTCCCCGTATCGCTTGTATCGGTCGTGTCCTCTTAATTCTTTATGTCCTTCTGTAACTTCTCGAATTTAAACACTTTCCAACAAGAATGAAGTAAAAAACCCACAATGCATTCATAATTGTGACATTAATAAACTTAATTGGACCATCCAATGAACTTTTGTCAAACTCTCAAGAGGTTCAATACAACTGTGACCATCTTCCAGATGAAGATTGGCATAACTACATACAATTTGTTAAAAAATAAATCTTCCAACCTCGGTTGGCTTTACAATTGATTTCAATCTAAGACTCAAAAATTGATTTAACCCTTTCTATCCTTTTTAGAGCCTTGCTTTCTCTGTTGCTTCTGTCCCTTTTTGGAGCTTTCAGCTTGACTCTTTATGTTGTTCATATGCTTTAGTGGTGAGTGAAGAGGAAGCCCTTTCTTTTTATCTTCAGACTGTTTTTTATCAGGTGGAGGGGGTGGAGGTGGGTCTGGATCATATGGGCAGATTGCATGTTTCATGATACTATTTATTGCTCTCTCTCTGATCAAGATGATCCATGCTTCCGGGTAGTCTGATAAATTCAATTCAGGTTTGTGGAACCTTCTTTCCAAGAATCTTACAGCATTTGCAATCACTCTCTAGCCACATGATGTTGAGTCTCTCTGCAATGGCACATGAATTTGGCTGTATCCAAATTGCTTTTGTTCATTCATTTTAGCTATTCCTGGAAAATTCTGATCAATATGCATCTTGAGAAGCTTTGCAGCACTGCATTGTAAAGTGAAAATCAAAACGGGGCATGGCTTTAAAATAGAGAACAACAAAATGTATAGTAACTTACACTTTGCAATTCCCATGCTGTGATGGAAGAGAATTGAGGAAAAGAGCTTGATATGCATTGAAGTCCACAATAATCAAACTCCAATGGCCCCTGTCAATGAGTTGCATGTAAATATACTTTCTTAAATGAAACAAATATGTTTCCAAAATGAAGATGAATACTTACTTTTCAATATATGGGTAAATTACACATTCTACTTCTTCTGTAAAACCCCGTAGAAAGGACTTGGCATCTCCATGTTTATGCAAAAAACATTGTGTCACCAGAGGATCTAAAATAAATACTTTTCTTTGAACCGCTTCCTCACATTGTTGAAGAAGAACCCTACAAATCAAGAAATAAAAATGCAGTTAAGGAACTAGAAAATTATGCAAAACAAAAGCATTTTAAGGCCTCTAGATATACCTGAGTGAAATGTTGACCACACTATCTGATATTTCAAGATGAAGCTCCCTCAACATTTTGTTATCTTCAGGTCTAATGTCAAGAAACAATTCACTTTGCCATGGCATTGCAACATTAACTATAACCTGCCCATCTCCTTTCTTGAGGAGCTCTTTATTTGCTTTCTGTAACTTTTGAATCTGGGTTAAGATGGCACTTTCCTCTGTAAATAATCCCTGCTTTTTCCTCTCCTCCTCACTATTTGCTGCAGTTCTAGTCTCATGATCATGAGTGACTTGAGCGTTGATCTCTTCAATGACAACTGTTGTTTTAGGTGCTCGAGCTGGAGGTATATTTAAAATATCGAAGAATTTTTTATCGTGGTGATCAATAGGAACCAGAGCTTTATCAAACTTATATCTTATTCTTGAAACAATAACATAATCCTTCGCCATTAGTGTTACCCTATGAGAATGAGCAGCACATAAGTAGGCATCATTCATGAAATCAATAGCAAAGTCCTCTGCAGCTTCTTGCAGGCATAGCAGTGCTTGAGTTTGCCACCTCACATTGACAAAGGATGAGGTCTTCATCAAAGAACAGAGGTTGGCCGAGATCTGCTTGACAACTCTCATAAATGGAAGTCTTGGGATCAACAATCCCACAGACTTTTGGGCTCTTCTAATTTCCCTCAAAGACTTAACATGGTAGTTGACCCTTTTTTTTGAAGGCTTGTCTGGCACATTGGCTTGAACCTTCTGGGAATTTTGCTCCTGGACATTTTCCCCTTGGGCATTCTTGTCCTGACCCTCAGGGTACAACTTCCTTGCTGTCTTTTTGGTTCTAGCCATACTCTGCAAAAAATCAATCTTTAGGCAAGGAATTAGGAAAAGTGGAATATTCCACTGTCAAAACTTACTCTCAAAAAGCTATGATCAATGACTCTTTCCACTATCAGAGGCACGACCGATGCAAGCGATAACAGTCATCCGGAAATGCCCGGATGTCCCTGATCGCTTGCATCGGTCGTCTTTAAATTAATCATCAAATATCAATAAATAATATCTTACAATGCAAAATACTCAATTATCACTAAGATAAAGATAATTGGAAAACTATAATCAATGACTCTTTCCACTATCAGAGGCACGACCGATGCAAGCGATAGCAGTCATCCGGAAATGCCCGGATGTCCCTGATCGCTTGCATCGGTCGTCTTCAAATTTATCATCAAATATCAATGAAATATATCTTACAATTCAAAATACTCAATTATCACTAAGAAAACGATAATTGGAAAACTATAATGAATGACTCTTTCCACTATCAGAGGCACGACCGATGCAAGCGATAGCAGTCATCCGGAAGTGCTCGTATGTCCCTGATCGCTTGCATCGGTCGTCTTTAAATTTATCATGAAATATCAATAAAATATATCTTACAATGCAAAATACTCAATTACCACTAAGAAAAAGATAATTGGAAAACTATAATCAATGACTCGTTCCACTGTAAGAGACACGACCGATCCAAGCGATAAGAGTTATCCGTAAATGCCCGGACGTCCCTCATCGCTTGCATCGGTCGTCCCTGAATTCATCATCATATTTCAATAAATAGTAGTTAAAATAAAGGTAACAATGCGTTATACTCAAGCATAGCAAAGGAAACCAAAATTTGCAAGCTATGATCAAGGACTCGATGATATTAAAAAACATGACCGATCCAAGCGATTAGGGTTATCCAAAAATCTCGGATGTCCCTAATCGCTTGCATCGGTCGTGTCCACATTACCTTACGTAGAGAGCGCTCTCTATAGAAATTGTGAAGTAGGCTAAAAACGTGGTGGCAATGGAACCTCGACGCTTGGCAAGTGTTGACAGAAAAAAATGAAGGAAATGAATAGGGAAGCTTAAATAGGTCCCAAAACTGAGTTGATCATTGTGCCACGTGACATGCTCCGATTGGTCCACGTCAGATACCCGTTGCGAATTCCAACGTCTTTTGCCACGTGGCATGATTTGATTGATCCACGTCATCTATCCGTTGCATCGGGGAACGTACACTTTACCACGTGGCACTCTATGATTGGTCCACCTCATTCGACCGTTTCTTCCCTCCTCGCCTATAGAAAGCTACTTCCTTCACAAACTCAAACTTTCAACCTTCAGAGAACTTGTCTCACTAGAGACACGACCGATCCAAGCGATAAGAGTCATCCGTAAATGCCCGGATGTCACTCATCGCTTGCATCGGTCGTCCCTGAATTCATCATCATATTTCAATAAATAGAAGTTAAAATAAAGGTAACAATGCGTTATACTCAAGCAACACAAAAGAAACCAAAATTTGCAAGGTATGATCAAGGACTCGATGCTATTTAAAAACATGACCGATCCAAGCGATTCGGGTTATCCAAAAATCTCGGATGTCCCTAATCGCTTGCATCGGTCGTGTCCACATTACCTTACGGAGAGAGCGCTCTCTATAGAAATTGTGAAGTAGCCAAAAAACTTGGTGGCAATGGAACCTCCATGCTTGGCAAGTGTTGACAAAAAAAAAAAAGCAAATGAATAGGGAAGCTTAAATAGGTCCCAAAACTGAGTTGACCGTTGTGCCACGTGGCATGCCCCGATTGGTCCACGTCAGATACCCGTTGCAAATTCCAACGTATTTTGCCACGTGGCATGATTTGATTGATCCACGTCATCTATCCGTTGCATCGGGCAACGTACACGTTGCCACGTGGCACTCTGTGATTGGTCCACCTCATTCGACCGTTTCTTCCCTCCTCGCCTATAAATACCTATTTCTTCACAATCTCAAACTTTCAACCTTCAGAGAATTTCTCACCTACATGTGTATTTTTCTTTCGTCGCCGACACGACCGATACAAGCGATTTTCGCCGTTTGACCTACGTTGACTCGCTCTAGTCGCTTGCATCGGTTGTGTTCTCCTAATAGACATACAAGAGAAGCTGCAGCTTAGATGGAGGTAATGAATGAGATCCTTAGTGTCTCTCCATCAGAGAAACTTCTTGATTTCATGGTTCAAGAGGGTTTAAGTGTAGATTATTTTCCTGATGCAATGACCATATTCAACCCCGAAATTGATTTTGAAAAACTCTTAGAGAACTCGAAAAGTTTTCTTAAGGATGAGTGGGAGATTTTCTTGGGGTTGGTCAATGGGAGGATCCTTTCTATTTCTCAGAAAACCTATGTCCATCCTCACATCTTTGGGAAGGATCCAATAGATAGGGCTAAAATCACAAGAAAATGCAGAAGGATATCCCCTTTGCTAGGGAAGCTTGATTTATGCCCAGAGCATGAAAAGGACTGCTGCTTGCTCCCTTTAAACATTGCTTTCTTGATATGGCTTGATCATATCTCAGTTGAAAGGGAGGAAAATGTTCATGATGAAGACGAGCCTTGCTTAGAGCTGGCACTTGAGGCTAGCTCAAAAACTATGAAAGGTGTCATGGAGATTGTTGAGGAGATCAATCTCCAAGCAGAAGAAGAGCAGGTCAAAGATTTTGATGTGGCCACTTTTAAAGCAGAGACTGCAATAAGGGAGCCAAATGAAGAAGTTCAAGTGTCTGAGAAGTCCCTACTTCTCCCAAATCTACCCTTTTACTTTATCTCTGGGAAAGAGTTCATACCTCTATTTTACATTAAGGAACTTTTCAATCTAAGGGAGGACTACTGTCTTGCAGCTATAGCTGAGGCAGAAGAAGTTGCAAAGAGATTCATCAATAAGAAAGGAGAAAGAAGAGAGGAATTTTGCGTCTTGATTTGGATTTGTCTAATGAAGAATTCAAAGATTCATCACAAGCTCTTTCAAAATGCTTTGAGAAAGCTATCTCAGAGAAGCCAAAACTTGCTGATGAAGAGTTTGATGAGCATCAGAAGCAACTTGGAATATACTCGTTTGGACGTGGCTATTCATTCTTGGATGTCGCTGAGGACAAAGGAACAATTTGTATTGACTCAAAAGAGCTCATTGAGGAGGAAGATGAGGTCAAGGTATGTTGTTTGATATATTCTATCAATTAAAGTTTTTGTCCGAGATCTCTATTTTGTTGAGAAAATGACCACGACCGATGCAAGCGATACAACCTAACGGATAATCTCCGTTGGGCCTTATCGCTTGCATCGGTCGTGTTCGGACTTGAAGAGGAAGATGAGGTCAAGTATGTAGTAAAATATATTCTCATGATTTAAAGGCAAAGGAGATGAGATGGGCTTGATGCAAAATCTCTATCTTGTGTCAGTTTGTCCAAGTTCTCCATTAGAAGTGTCAGAAATGGATCACGACCGATGCAAGCGATTAGGCCCATCGGATATTTTCCGCTGGGCCTCATCGCTTGCATCGGTCATGTTTGGACTTGAGGAAGATGACGTCAAGGTATACAGTTAACTATGTTCTCAAGAACTTTAGGTTAAGGATATGAGATGGGACCAATGCAAAATCTCTTTCTTGTATCAGATTTGTCCAAGTTCTCCATTCGAAGTGTCAAAAATGGATCACGACCGATGCAAGCGATTAGGCCCATCGGATATTTTCCGCTGGGCCTCATTGCTTGCATCGGTCGTGTCAGAAATGGATCACGACCGATGCAAGCGATTAGGCCCATCGAATATTTTCCGCTGGGCCTCATCGCTTGCATCGGTCGTGTTTGGACTTGAGGAAGATGACGTCAAGGTATACAGTTAACTATGTTCTCAAGAACTTTAGGTTAAGGAAATGAGATGGGACCAATGCAAAATCTCTTTCTTGTATCAGATTTGTCCAAGTTCTCCATTCGAAGTGTCAGAAATGGATCACGACCGATGCAAGCGATTAGACCCATCGGATATTTTCCGCTGGGCCTCATCGCTTGCATCGGTCGTGTTTGGACTTGAGGAAGATGACGTCAAGGTATACAGTTAACTATGTTCTCAAGATCTTTAGGTTAAGGATATGAGATGGGACCAATGCAAAATCTCTTTCTTGTATCAGATTTGTCCAAGTTCTCCATTTGAAGTGTCAGAAATGGATCACGACCGATGCAAGCGATTAGGCCCATCGGATATTTTCCGCTGGGCCTTATCGCTTGGATCGGTCGTGTCTAGGAGTTGCATGCAGCAATGATAATACATGTCTTGCTTGTGAGAATTCCCCTCATTTATCAAACATTAGATGTTTCTAGGCAGTTTGCAAATAGATATTGATGACGACCGATGCAAACGATAACGACAATCTGAATTTCTCTGTAGACCCTTATCGCTTGCATCAGTCGTGTCTCTTGCTTTTCTTTCTAATAGTTTCAAGTTACTTCACATGTTTCCTTAAGTGTGCTTGCAATTCATCTAACCATGTTTTTCATTTTTATCACAGTTAACTTTATTGGATGAAGACAATTACCTTGGCAGGGGCAAGGGAACAAGAAAAGCCTTAGAAGAGAAAGGAAAAGCAAAGGTGGATATTCATTCTATTATCCACTATCTTCCAAAGTTGAACCCAGCCACTTTTTGTGTTATTCACAAGCACTATAGTGAGGAGCCAGACTTTGCATTGTTCTGCTTGAGGACTCTATCAAAATACATGGGTTTTACTCCAATACCCTTTAATGCTTTCAGAGTTTTACTGCTTGAAAGAGCAACTGCATTCAGAATTTTTGGATATGCCCCTGGACTCAATGCTTCAAGGGCAGGGTACTTTCTTTGTTATTCAAGCTATGCAATGGCTGCAGGGGTGTCAGATTTAAAAAGCATTGTTGGATACAGGAGAAAAGAGTTCGTGAGATATAGAGGTGATTTGCCAGAGCCAAGCTCTTTCAAAAGGCTCAAGGAATGACTTGATTTTTTCAAATTCTATATCTCAACAAATGTACATATACAGAAATTGCCCAATGTGATATAAGACATTGCAAATTTTTTTGGTGTAATTGTTATTGATTCTCTGGTCAAAGTCATCTGATGGTAGTAGACATATTTCTTTTCAAAGCATAATACATCATGAAATGTACATACATGACATCTTTTATTTCTCAAAGAAATAAAAGACATTGCAAATATTAAAGCTCTGTTTGAAATGTGGTCTTTTTCAGTTTGTGATATTGATACATGATTTGTCTGGTGATAGCCATATCCTTCTGATTATATTTGGCATGAGGTCCTTTGTAATTGTCTTCTAAAGAACCAATCAAAAAGCTCTCTGAAGGCATTGCTCTTTGTTACTCCTCCTCCTTTCCTTGTACACCTAAAGAAGCTTGTCCTTGCTTGATAATGAGATTTTTCCATGCCTTGGGTGTTCCACATGGCAAGTGGTTCTTTTTCTGCAAAGAATGCACCATGCACAAGAAGAATATGCTGGAAAGCAGAAGAATTTCATTAGATCTTTATTTCAATTAAAAATAAATAAATTGAATAAAATATCTTTGGAGCTCACCAAGTAGTATGTTATGTCTTTGGCACCCCATGCCTCTATGATGGTTTCTATAAGCTCTGTGGTCGCCTTTCTGAAATCTGTCACATAACTTTTTGATGTTACCTGCTGCCTCATGATCTTTAAAAGATTATCTAGTTTGACCCACACCTCCATTCTCTTTTTTGCTATTTCTGGTTTGCTTTTTACATTAGTCGTGACCTCACAAAATGTTTTCCATGAATTCCACATGGCATTAAGTTGTTTGCCATCATGGTTGCTGAAGAATCTCCTTGCTTTTGCACCTCCCATTGAGACATCCTGTAAAACATCACCTGTATTTTTTGAAAGCTTTGGATCTTTTCTTAGATGAACATCACCACCATGAAACCCCATTTCTGAAAGAAGACATTCACATTTTTTTATGCATTCATCTGCAAGAGTTGTAGGCTTGATAGAATATGCATAATCCAAGTGAAGACGGACCAACTTGTCAATGATTCTTAACTCTGCATGTAGTGTACATATGTGTACATTTGTCAATGCTATTGGAAGTATGGGGTCCCAAATCATTGAAGAAGATGAGTAGTTATGAAGAATAACATTTTGTCTAGAAGGAGCCTCTTCACCCTCAGCTCTAGTAATCCATCCATTTGTGCCTGGGCTTTGCATGCAGTACAAGCAAGGGTATTTAGAATTTGCTCCCCCACTTATACCAAACATGCATTTGAGTGTCTTTAGGTCTCCACTCAAATGCCACTCAACTTGAAAGTTTTCGTAGTCTTTGACATTCAACAATAATCCTGCATGATGCCCTTGGATAACATTTGGAATGTTTGTCTGTGAGAATAACCATTTAAGTGTTTTATGGCTCTCAGATGGAACTTGAGCACAGCCAACCCACCATAACTCCATTTCTGATTGTACTTTGAGAGATGGAGTATCCAATTTCCCAAGGCTATATTCCAAAGCTTTGTTCATCAGTGCAATGCTTATTCTCTCCATCTTTTGATGTTTTTTAAGCTCAGCTTCATCAAGTTTGATTACAAATTTCAATAGACCAGAACATTCATGCTCTTTTATATTATAGAACTGAACCATGTATGTTTGAAGTTTTATAACATATATCCATATGTTGTTAAATGCATTGTAAGTGAAATGTAACTTTTGTTTTCCTACTTCGTAAGGCATGTTACCGTGAATATGTTTATATTCACCAAATACTGATGTGATCTTCTTATTCAAGCAGAGCCGAAACTTTCCTACATGATGGGGTCTAGGCAATCCAAAACTTCTAACTTTGTTAAATTTTAAAAATTCACACCAAACTTTTGAAATTGCTCTATAACCTTTCCTACTCACTCCGACACTATCACAAATATTTTGAATTTGAGATGGTTCTAGTAAAACATTCATTTCTGTCATGAGTTTTTGAAAAACAAAGCGTTTCAAGCATGTATTTTCATTTAGTTTCAATAGTCTTAAAACATCATTTTGACTCAAAATTTCATTACAGAAATGTATGCGCTCAAAACTGCTCGACATATTGAAACCTAACACATTTGTCACATGATCTCTAACAATTTTCATTCTTTTCTTTTTCTGGCCAGATTTTTCAGTCAAATCTAAAAAAGGTTTTACTCGTTTTGACCGCATTCTCAAACCTATAGGAGTTTCTTTCATTTTTTTAAAAGACTCTAACTGAGAAGATAAAGTGGATAATTTGTTTTCTAGCTCTCTCATATGTAAATTCTTCTGGTGTAGTGTGTTTTGTAAATAGTTTATGTATTGTACATAATTCCTTGAAATATCCCAGAGCCTTGAACAATAGCCTCGTAAACCATCCTCACCATCTCCCACAAATCTAATCAGATCATGAAGATTATGAAAAGGGGGGTACGTTCCAGTTTGTGGATCAATTGGATAAACAGATCCATCTGTCCATATGTCGATATGTTTCTTGCCTTCCTTTCGCAATCCATCCACTTCAAGAGGATGAAGAGCCCTTCGAAATACGTTTCTTGTCGTCGCATACTCCTGACTAACTGCAATGTTGATATGGAACTTTTTACAATGATTTCAATTGTTTGAAAGCTCAGGGAGAGTATTTGGGTTAACGTTCTCCATGGTCTGCTATGAAAAATGACCAGCAAGTGTCTAAAATGACGTGAAAGGGAGAAACAGGCTTGCTATGAAAAGTAGAGAAAAAAAGCGCAAAACGTGATCAGCACATATTATATAGGTCCGTGAACAAGAGGAAAATTCAACTTTTGAGGCGTAAGATATCACACAAACTTCGAGGCATAAGATATCACACAAACTTTTCATGATTATATGATACGAGTTTCTCTCTCTTCAAAATTTGCATAAGATACGTTTTAAATGAACTTACACGGAATTTCTTAAAGGATTTGACAACTTTAATCCCGATTAAGCACAACTAATTGAAATCCTTACACGGCCCTTTTTGGGCCGTTTTTCGCCCTAATGGATAGATAGATAGATAGATAGATAGATAGATAGATAGATAGATAGATAGATAGATAGATAGATAGATAGATAGATAGATAGATAGATAGATAGATAAATAGATAGAAAGATAGATAGATGGATGGATGGATGGATGGATAAATAGAAAGATAGAAAGATAGGTAGATAGATAGATAGATAGATAGATAGATAGATAGATAGATAGATAGATAGATAGATAGATAGATAGATAGATAGATAGATAGATAGATAGATAGATAGATAGATAGATAGATGGATGTAAAAGCTAATGAAAGATTTGAATGTGCATGTCGGATCAGTTCTTTTGTTTGGAGATAATATATAAAGCATCTACCTTGCAAACAATCCTATGTTTCATGCAAGGAGCAAACACATCGAAGTTCACTATCACTTCATAAGGGAGAAGGTTCTTGAAAAGGAAGTGGATATTCATCATGTAAGTACAAAGGACCAGGTAGCTAATCTCCTAACAAAGTTCTTAGATGCTAGAAAGCTTGCTAGGCTGAAGCAAGCCATACAACTCAAGGAACCAACTTCAAAAGCAAAAGGAATTTGAGCTTGAGTGTTAAAAGACATGCAATTGTAGGGCAAGCTCAAGCATTTATGTTTCACTAAATAACCTCATTTTAAGGCTTTTGAACCTACAAAAGTCAAAGAACAAGTTTGAAGGTACAATCTTATCCAAAAGGATGCATTGGACCACTAAAAGCCACTTCAAGGTACATAAAGAACTGTGCTCAACAGATTCTTATTCCCATTAGACGTTTTGGCATTTCCTACCTTGACAAATGAACACTTGGTATCATCACCTGTCTGCACTTAGTGCTTTCCCTTTGGCTCTTCAAGATAAAAAAGAAGAGCTATATTGCATGCTACATGGTTTGAACAACCTGAGTCAATATAGAAGAGGTGCTCATCATTCATACCTTGTTTTGAGGTCATGTTCATAATGAGAAGAGAATCTTCTTGATCCTTTGTATAGTTTTTGAATTCTTTTCTTGATTTGTATCCTCCTTGATAATTGTTGCTGTAGCCATGGTTGTAACTTTGATTATGATTGAATCTTCCTCTTGATTGTGAGTAGCCACCTCTTTGGAATCCTCTTCCTCTTCTCTTCCTCTTTGGTTCTTGAAGTTCCTATAGCACTCATATGTTGTGTGATTAGAAAGCCCACATATATTAAATGGGGAAGAGTTGAAAGGTCTCCCCCTACCTTGCTTATCTCCTCTGCCCCTTCCTCTTGAATTCCTACCTCTCCCTGCATAGTCAGCTTGAGAAGTAGCACCTTCATCTTCAAACTTCTTGCTCTTTCCTTTATCCTTAGACTTTCCTTTATCTCTATAGAGGACAAAAGAATTGTTACTACTTGATGGCTCACCATTTTTGTTGTTCTTGGCTTCATGGGTGAAGAGTTGCCCCATGAGAGTGGTTAGATCAAGGATTTGCATATCCATATAAAGATCCATTGCAGTTGTGAAAGATTCCCACTTATCATCTGCCTTGATGCCATTGATTATCTGTCTCACTATTTGCTCCTCTTTAATATCCTCTCCTATGCTTGACAATTGATCAACCACATCCTTCACCATGGTCACATACTCTGAAACATTCTCCTTAGCTTGCTTCTTTTGAGTAGTAAACTCCATCCACAATTGATTTTTCCTAGCTCTTGCATTGGATGAAAAGTAAGAGGATAGAGTATCCCAAGTCTCTTGGGAAGTTTTTCAATTCCTAATATGAGGAATAAGGAAGCTACAGATAGAGTTAAGTAGATATGACCAGGGTAAATCATCTTTGGCACACCATCAGTTGAGTCTTTCTTGCTCCTCTCTTGTAGGTTGATCTTTACTTCTAAATGAGGGCATATCCTCATCTCCTAATTGTTAAGGAAACACTCACGAACTTGACACAACAGACAAGAGAAAAATAGAATCTTCTGGAAAATCAATGCACAGGTGTACAGTATGCGAAGTTAGTGCACGGTGTGCGCATAACAGAGCAATTAACCGCGGCGGGCGCGTAAGGCGCGCATAACGTAAATTGAAGAGTAACAGCGCAGAGGAGCACCAAAGAAAAGTATATATATACAGCAAGATTTGAAGAACTAAAGAAAAAAAAAGGGAGAGAGAAGACTCAGGAAGAGACGCGTGAAGATGATGCGTGTGAGATGCGCGAATGAGTGAAGAGAGAGTTAGAAGTTCTCAGAAGACGCCATAGATCGCGTATGTACAGATGAATAACACAAGCCTGAAGTGTCGGGTTTTTTCATCTGAGAGAGATAGTAATAAGAAACTACTCACTGTAGGAGAGTTTCTGTAGCTTGAGCAAGAAGAGGTCAAGCTTACTTGTACACATCTTCTCTAATCGAAAACACATGTTCATGTGGATGTCTGCGCGTAATCTTTACTTGTAAAGAATCTGAAGCTATTTCGTGTTACGATAGGAAGTTCCGTTTATCGTTAACTGTCACGACTCGTTACTAAACGTGCTTCAGTACCTTCTCTGTAAACGCATGTTTCAGTGAATAACAGTTTACTCAGTAAACATATTTCAGTAATTTCCGGTCAGTTACAGTTTCTCAGAAAACAAGTTTTCGGTAGAACAACGAAGTATAACTAGTAGCAGAGTTCGAAGCTTTGTATGAGAGATAGCTCATCTTGTAGCTAGACGTCTCTACTTTAAGCTGATCACAGTTTCCGGTGAAAAGGAGATGTGCATGCAGTACAAAATCTAACCGGAAAGTAGCACTTCAGAACTGTGAAGTTTTCCTTAAAACTTCAGAAGAGTTCATTAAGTGGAGAAAGCTCACGAATCACTTTCTTACTTCTTGTATGTTCACTTATAACCAAAGTAGCAGTTCATTTCGGTGAAGTTCCGGTACGATTACGGTGTCAGTCCAGTGACAGTCTGGTGAAGTTCCGGTGGAACTTGTGTCACAGGATAACACAGTTAAGGCGACGTTAATTAGGCTGAGCTACTGTTGATTATAGAGGTGTTCTGAATCACTCTAGTTTAGCATTCTTTTGCGGTGGCGCGGCAATTTCCGCAGGCCTGACAGAGTTCAAGCTTTGTCGTGAAATCCACCTTCAGGGCGAAAGTAATTCCGCATCAGTGGTATTAGAGCTGAAGTTTTCGCCAACAATTGGTATCAGAGCCAGAGTATTACCTATCATGGCAGATCACGTCCAAATTGATAAACTGGACAGAGATAATTATCCCGCATGGGTAATGCGCATGGAAGCCTTACTTATGAGTAAGGAGTTAATGATGTACGTAACCGGAGAAGAAAAGAAACCGACCTTCGAAGATGATAGCCAACCAGAAAAGAAAGAGATAGAAGCTTTGAAGCTGTGGCAAAAGAAAGATGCAACGGCAAGAGCCTACATCTACAACACTGTTTCAGATCATCTGCTACCGCACATTAGAGGCCTGGAGAAAGCGGAGGACATATGGAGTGCATTGGAAGATCATTTCCAAAATACTACGAAAGCCAGGAAGGCTAGCTTATGGTCCGAATTTACGACATTCAAAAAGAAGTCGAGTCAAAGCATAAGTGACTACGTCACTAAAATGAAGGATCTAGCAGATAGTCTTGGATCCATAAATGAAGAAGTCGAAGATCATAGATTGATAGCGCAAGTGCTCACAGGCTTGAGAGGAGATGAAAGGTGGAAACCTTTCGTACTATCAACTGAACTCTCCTTAAATCATTTTGTGCCAAATTTAAATCAGTTGCTTGGTTTGATGCTCACATATGAGCAAGACCTGAAAGGAGATGCAGATAAAGGACAAAGCTCTGCAATGTACATGAAGAACAAGAAGAAAGACAAAGGTAAGTCAAAAGACGAAGAAGAGTCGAGCTCTCAGGCCTATTACGCAACAGGTAAAGGCACTGGCAGAGGAAGAGCAAGAGGAAGAAGTAGTCAGAATACTAACAAGAAAGTCTGCTGGATTTGCGGACTAAGTAATCATCTGGCGCATCACTGTTGGCACAACCAACAGAGATCAAATCTAAACCAGAACAACAATAGCAGAGGCAGTAGCGGAAGAAATCAGAGTAACTTCCAAAGAGGAAGACAAAGCCAAAGAGGAGGCTACGGTAGAGGTGGAACAAGAAGTTGGGGACAGAATCAATCCTACAACACCACCTACAACAACTACGCAAACGACACGCAGAATGAAAGTCATACATCCTTGATGATGAACTCAATCAGCACATCTAATAACGAAGATCTAAAGGTATTTTACATTGACTCTGGATGTTCTAATCACTTGTCAGGAAATATAGAACTAATGTCAGAACTAGAGAAAGGTAGTTCTAGTCACACTGTTCAAACAGGTGACAATACAAGACACAAAGTACAATCAATCGGAAAAGTGAAATGCAAGAGTGGAGCAGATTTGCTAACTAATGTTTTGTATGTTCCAACAATACCGAAAAATCTGATCAGTGTGGGACAGATAGTCAAAAAAGGTTTTCAGGTCAGATTCACAAACAAAGGCGTATTTGTAGAAGATCCCAAGAACGGATATTATCAGATCGTTTCTGGTAAAAAAGAAGGGAGACTCTTTACGTTAAGAGTACAAGGGAACATTGGCCAAGCGCTGCTCAGACATGATGAAAAGGTAATTACAGAACTTGATCTCTGGCACAAGAGATTAGGTCATTTTCACGAAAAAGGAATCAAAGCTATGATAGCGAATCAGTCTGTACTGGGATTACCGAACGTACAGAACCAACATATGATTCACAAATGCGAAGCCTGTCAGATGGGAAAAGCCCACAGGTTACCTTTCCAGAAGAAAGGATTCAAACATGACAATGTGCTGGAACTCATACATACAGATGTATGGGGACCAACGAAAGAAGGATCAATCAGCGGATCAAGGTACTATGTTTTATTCATTGATGATGCAACAAGGTGGATAACTCTTTATGTTTTGAAAGAGAAATCAGAAGTATTTGGAGCTTTCAGGCATTTTCATGCATATGCTGAAAGACTCACCGGACGAAAACTTAAAAGACTGAGGTCTGATGGAGGGGGAGAATACTTCTCCCGAGAATTCAATGACTATCTTTGGAATGCAGGTATTAAGAGAGAAATAACCTGCAGGTATACACCACAACAGAATGGTGTAGCAGAAAGGAGAAACCGAACTCTAGTCGAGTTTGCACGAGCTATGCTAAAAGAAAAAAATTGCCCAGATTATCTTTGGGCTGAAGCCGTGAACACAGCGACATACTTGGTAAATAGACTACCATGTACAGTATTAGAAGGAATGACCCCTTATGAAGCTTGGTGGGGAAAGAAGCCAACACTTGATCACTGCAAAGTGTTTGGATCAGTAGCGTATGCTTATGTACCGTCTCAACTCAGACACAAGCTTGAACCGAAAGCAGAGAAATATGTATTCGTCGGATATGATGAAAAGCAGATGGGTTACAGGTTATGGAGTCCTCTAACCAAACATTTTACTGTTTCCAGAGATGTAACATTTGATGAACAGAAAAGCTGGTATGCAGATCAGAGTCATACAGCTGAAGAATTTGAAGAAGAGATAAAAAGAAGAGAGAAAGGAAAATCAATTGTACAGGTAAACAAAGATGAAGAGGCAAATACGTCTATGTCCGGATCTGGTATAAGGAACAAAGATGAAGACGGGTACTCAGACACATACGAAGAATATGAGCTAAGAAGGTCAAACAGAGTAAGAAGACAACCGGAAAGATACTCGTATGATACATCGTATATAACTCAACAAGATTATGCATATATGGTTAAAGAAGAGGATGAGCCTCAGAGCTATGACGAAGCCAAAGGCAAGAAGCAATGGCAAGAAGCAATGAAAGAAGAATTCACCGCACTGGAAGAGAACAAGACATGGGAGCTTGTTCCTAAACCGAACGGTAAGAAAGTAATTGGAAATAAATGGGTGTTCAAAATAAAGAAACTTGCAGATGGAAGGATAGCCAGACATAAAGCGAGACTGGTTATCAAGGGCTATGCTCAGACGCATGGCATAGACTATGACGAAACGTTCAGCCCAGTGGCAAAGATGTCAACCATAAGAATAGTGATTGCTATAGCAGCATCAAAAGGATGGAAGCTAAGTCAGCTAGATATAAAGAATGCATTCCTGAATGGATATATATCAGATGAAGTTTATATGGAACAATCGGAAGGTTTTATAAGCTCCAGATACCCAAATTTTGTTTGCAGGTTAAGAAAAGCACTTTATGGACTAAAGCAAGCCCCAAGAGCTTGGAACTACAGACTTGTGAAATATCTCAATGAACTTGGATACCAAAGTTCGAAGGCAGATGCAAGTCTACTCATCAAAAGGACAGAAGAAGGAATGATTTACATTTGTATCTATGTAGATGACATAATAATTACAGGTACCTCAGATGCAGGAATCACAGAGGTAAAGAAACTGCTAGAAAAGGAATTCAAGATCAGTGACCTGGGAAAGTTATCATACTTTCTAGGTATGGAAATCAGATATACAGATCATGGTGTATATGTCACACAAGAAAGGTATCTCCTGAACTTACTGAAGAAGTTCAATATGGAAAATTGCAGAGAAGCTTCAACACCGCTTGAAGTAAACCATAAACTTAGTAAATATGATGGAACAGAGTTTAAAGATATGAAGAAGTATCAATCGTTAGTAGGAAGCTTAATATATGCTACGCTAACAAGACCGGATCTCAGTTTTTCGGTGGGAGTTCTCTCACAGTTTATGCATTGTCCGACAGAGCAACATTGGGTTGCAAGACAAAGAGTTCTCAGATATATCAAAAGAACTATAAAGGAAGGATTATATTATCCTTTTACGTCAGATATAAAGCTCAGAGCATATAGTGACTCAGATTGGGCAGGAAGTCAAGATGACCGAAGATCAACGCACGGGTATATGATATACCTAGGAGATAAGCTGGTAAGCTGGTGTTCGAAGAAGCAACACACAGTAGCCTTATCGTCAACAGAAGCAGAATACAAAGGACTGGTAGAAGCAGCGAAAGAAGTAATATGGATGCAGACCTTACTTAAAAGCATGAGTATTGACCAAGGCATACCAATTATACATGGAGACAATATGAGCTCGTTGTACCTTGCAGCGAATCCAGTGTTTCATGCAAGAACGAAACACATAGAGATTCAGTATCACTTCCTGAGGGAAAAGGTAATAGAAAAGGAATTAGAAATAGTCTATACTCCTACAAAAGATCAGATTGCAGATATTCTGACAAAGAGCTTGGATGAAACAAAGACGAACAGATTTAAAGAAATGGCAGGTATAAAAGAAAGGAAGATATATGAAAGACCGGAAGATGTCAAATTAGTGATTGAGGGGGAGCTGTTAAGGAAACACTCACGAATTTGACACAACAGACAAGAGAAAAACAGAATCTTCTGGAAAATCAATGCACATGTGTACAGTATGCGAAGTTAGTGCACGGTGTGCGCATAACAGAGCAATTAACCGCGGCGGGCGCGTAAGGCGCGCATAACGTAAATTGAAGAGTAACAGCGCAGAGGAGCGCCAAAGAAAAGTATATATATACAGCAAGATTTGAAGAACTAAAGAAAAAAAAAAGGGAGAGAGAAGACTCAGGAAGAGACGCGTGAAGATGATGCGTGTGAGATGCGCGTATGAGTGAAGAGAGAGTTAGAAGTTCTCAGAAGACGCCATAGATCGCGTATGTATAGATGAATAACACAAGCCTGAAGTGTCAGGTTTTTTCATCTGAGAGAGATAGTAATAAGAAACTACTCACTGTAGGAGAGTTTCTGTAGCTTGAGCAAGAAGAGGTCAAGCTTACTTGTACACATCTTCTCTAATCGAAAACACATGTTCATGTGGATGTCTGCGCGTAATCTTTACTTGTAAAGAATCTGAAGCTATTTCATGTTACGATAGGAAGTTTTGTTTATCGTTAACTGTCATGACTCGTTACTAAACGTGCTTCAGTACCTTCTCTGTAAACACATGTTTCAGTGAATAACAGTTTACTCAGTAAACATATTTCAGTAATTTCCGGTCAGTTACAGTTTCTCAGAAAACAAGTTTTCGGTACAACAACGAAGTATAACTAGTAGCAGAGTTCGAAGCTTTGTATGAGAGATAGCTCATCTTGTAGCTAGACGTCTCTACTTTAAGCTGATCACAGTTTCCGGTGAAAAGGAGATGTGCATGCAGTACAAAATCTAACCGGAAAGTAGCACTTTAGAACTGTGAAGTTTTCCTTAAAACTTCAGAAGAGTTCATTAAGTGGAGAAAGCTCACGAATCACTTTCTTACTTCTTGTATGTTCACTTATAACCAAAGTAGCAGTTCATTTCGGTGAAGTTCCGGTACGATTACGGTGTCAGTCCAATGACAGTCTGGTGAAGTTCCGGTGGAACTTGTGTCGCAGGATAACATAGTTAAGGCGACGTTAATTAGGCTGAGCTACTGTTGATTACAGAGGTGTTCTGAATCACTCTAGTTTAGCATTCTTTTGCGGTGGCGCGGCAATTTCCGCAGGCCTGACAGAGTTCAAGCTTTGTCGCGAAATCCACCTTCAGGGCGAAAGTAATTCCGCATCAGTGGTATTAGAGCTGAAGTTTTTGCCAACACTAATATGTATCCATAGAGACTTATTCCTTGTAGATAGGTCTTCATCCTCAAATACCATGTTCGATAATTATTCTTGTCCAATTTTTCAATGAAAGAAGGAAGACCATCTCCCATTTACTTCAACTTGCTCTGATACCATTGTTGGAAGAGATGGATGGATACCTCAAGGAAGTGAGGTGGTACTGCTAAACCCTGCTTTGTACCAGCCCTAATACACTTTAGAGTTAAAATAGGCCCTTTTAGCTTTCAAATGACACCAAGAAAGTACCTATGTACTTTGGAGTTGATGCTTGAAACAATTAATCCAAAACAAACTAGTTCAAGAATAGCTAGCATTGAAAAAACTTGCTATTTTAGTCCATACACCTACTGGGATTTTTACTCAAAGCTAACAGTACAGTAACAATTGACAAAATTCCTTTTGAGAGATTTCAATTAGCTTAGATAGCTAATGATTGCAACTAGAATCATTTAAAATGATCAACTATGCTCTGAGAAATAACTTTAGCAAATTAGATCTTACCTCCGATATTTTAGGGAACAACCAATAGATGACCAGTGAGCACTTCGAAGATGATTTCTCCCTAATGCATGAACCAAATGCCTTGGATTTTTTATAGCACAAAGTAGACTTTAATTTGGTTCTAGTAAGCCAACAATTATGTACAATGGTTGAGTATTCATTGAGATATGACCAGAAGAAGTTGATTATTTTGAGTAGTCATAGTAGAGAAGTAGACAAAGATGTTCAATGAGCTATATGTATATAGAACATGATTGTACAGAGTCATTGACATTGTAATGATGCTCAATGGTGATGAACTGAGTGAGCTATATTGTGAGGTACTCAAGTTCTACAAAATGATCAAGGAATGAGCTCACAATGAGGCACCCTACTGTGAGATCTTTACAAAGTCTTTTTTATATCAGTTTCTTCTAAGTTTGCATTTTGAATTCAAACTTGGCTTCAATCAAAAAGTGACTCCACTGATTTAGGATATATTCCCTCATCTTCAAATCATAGCTAACATTCTTCCTAAGTCCACGCATTATAAGCTTTTACAAGATTCTCCAAAGAATCAATGTTTTACAATGGTAAATGATCAAGTAGTTACAAGCTATTGTTCACATGAATCATCAAGTGCTCGTTCCACACAATGTCTTCCATGCTAAGCCAAATGTGTAGGCTTGAACATTTTCACCAATAATACGTGATCTCAACACCTTGATGGGGCAACTCTTCACCCATGAGAGAAAGCTCAATAGAAATGGTGACAACTCAAGAGGTAACTAATGTTCTTCCCTTTATACAGATAAGAATAAAGCTAAGGATAAAGGTAAAAATAAGAAACAAGAAGAAGAGGCTAGTACCTCTCAAGCTAATTATGCAAAAAGAGGAAGAGGTGCTAGAGGAACGGGCAAATGAGGAACGCAAGGCAAGAGGAGACCTTACAACAATTCACCATGCAACATTTGTGGTCTTAACAACCACACTACAGAAGAACGCTACAAAAATACGAGGAACCAAAGGGGAAGAGGCTTTCATAGAGGAAGATATGGACAATCTAGAGGGAGGTAAAGCAATGGTGGAGGCAACTACAACCATACCTACAATCAAGGCTACAACAACAACAATTATTAAGGAGGATTTAGAGGAAGAAGGGACTTCAAAAACTATATTGAAGATCAAGAAGACTCTCTACTCATCATGAACATGACATCCAAGCAAGGTAAAGATGATGAACATCTCTTCTACATTGATTCAAGTTGTTCCAATCATGTGGTAGGAAATGTAGCTCTATCATCTGCTCTTGAAGACCCAAGGGGAAGCATGAAGTACAAACAGGTGATGACACTAAACACTCAGTCAAGAAAATTGGAAATGTCAAAACATCTGATGGTAGTATGAACCTTTTCACCAAAGTTCTGTATGTGCCCACTATAACCCAAAACCTAATTAGTGTTGGGTAGATTGTAGAGAAAGGTCTATAGGTCAGGTTCACTAAGCATGGAGCATATGTGGAAGACCCCCAACAAGGTTTCAAAAGGATTGCCAAAGGTGAGAAGTCAGGTGGATTGTTTACATTTGAAATTGAAGACAAAAGGAACATAGCAGTATTCAGTTATAGAGATCAAACCTTATCTAAGTTGGAAATATGGCACAAAATGCTAGGGCACATAGGAGAAAGAAATCTGAAGTAAATTTGCAGGCATCAAAGTGTGCTTGGCATTCCCAATGTGACCAAGCAACACATGATATACAAATGTGGAGCTTGCCAATTTGGCAAAGCTCACAGGAAACCATTCAACAAGAAAGGATACATCCATGAAGACTATTTGGAGCTTGTACACATTGATCCATCCATCCAAGTTCAAGGTACTATGTCTCATTTATTGATGACTACAGTAGGTGGACATTTATCTATTTCATGAAGCAAAGATCCATCCATCTCAAGTTCAAGGTACTATGTCTCATTTATTGATGACTACAGTAGGTGGACATTTATCTATTTCACGAAGCAGAAGGATGAGGTATTTACATGTTTCAAGAAGTATTTGGCACTAGTTGAAAACCAAACACGAAGAAGCTTGAAGAGAATCATGTCTAATGGAGATGGTGAGTACTTATCACATGAGTTTGACATATTTCTATAGGAGAGAGGCATAAAGAGGAAAGTAACAACTAGCTATACTCTTGAATTGAATGGAGTGGCAGAGAGAAGAAACAGGTTAATTGTTGAAGCAGCTAGGTCTATGTTAAATGAGAAAAAATTACCTAATTATTTATGGGCAGAGACTGTATCCACAGCCACCTACTCGGTCAATAGGCTTCTCCAAATCATTGGATGGTATGACACCATATGAAGCATCGAATGCCAAGATACCCTCATTGGATCATTGCAAAATATTTGGGTGCATTGCTTATCACACATCCCATCACAAATCAAAGGGAAGCTTGACCCTAAGGTTGAGAAATGCATATTTATTGGGTATGATCAAAATCAAAAGGGATATAGAATATACAATCCCACTAACAAGGCATTCTTAGTTAGTAGGGATGTAGTATTTGATGAGAATAATTCATGGTTTGAAGATGATTGCAGGAAAGTCAAGTTACCATATGATTTGGAACATGATTTTCTAACTCTCACTCAAGAAGATCAACACTTAGCAGAAGACACCAACTCAGAGGATGAGGAGCATATTGATTTCAAAGTTTGGAAGTCAAGAGGCGATTCCAAATTCAAGCAATTAGAAGATCTAGCCGAGTCTTCCAATCGAGCTTTAAGGAGATCACAAAGAGAAAGTAAGAAGCCCATAAGGTATGGATATGATACATCTTTAGTCACAAAACACTCTGTGTACATCACGAGAGACTCTATGGTGGAAGAGCCTTCTTCATTTGAAGAGGCTAGGAAGAAGAAAGAGTGGAGAGAAGCCATGTAGGAAGAAGTGGAAGCATTGCAGTAAAGCCACACTTGGGATCTAGTTCCCAAGAAGCCGGATATGAAGGTAATTGGTTCAAGGTGGATATACAAAATTAAAAAGAACTTTGGTGGTTCTATAAACGGGTACAAGGCAAGGTTAGTGGCAAAGGGATTTCCAAAACACATGGAGTAGACTATGAAGAAACATTTTCACTTGTGGCAAAGATGCCAACAATCAGGGTATTGGTAATCCTTGCTCCTTCTAAAAATTGGAATTTATATCAATTAGATGTCAAGAATGCATTCTTAAATGTTTGGATATCAAAGGAAGTGTATATGGCACAACCACCAGGTTTTGAAGATGAAGAAAAAGCAGGTTATGTATGCAATCTTAGAAAAGCACTCTATGGTCTCAAGCAAGCTCCTAGAGCTTGGAACCATAGGCTTGTTACCTATTTACAGGACCAAGGCTTTGTGGCAAGCAAGGCAGACTCTTCTTTATTTGTTAAGAATAAAAAATCAGAAGTCATTTACTTATGTGTCTATGTAGATGATATCATTATTACAGGGAATGATTCTGATGGTATCAAGCAGGTAAAGGCTCAATTAATGAAGGAATTCAAAACTAGTGATATAGGGTTATTGACCTACTTCCTTGGCTTAGAACTTGTGTATACAGATTCAGGTATATTCATCACACAAAGGAAGTACATACATGATATGTTGGTAAAGTTTAAGATGGAGAACACTAAAGTTGCAGGTATCCCTATGGAGCTCAACCAAAGCTAAGCTCACATGAAGGTGAACTACTTGAAGATGTTAGAAGTTATCAACAACTTGTGGGTAGTCCTATAAAAAGAGGATATAAAAGGCCTGCGTGTATCTCGAGATTCAGAGATCATTTTGATGTACTTTCTTTGAGAAGAGAGCTCAGCTAATAGCTCACTCACTTCTCACTCATTGAGCAATAGTTGATTGCCAGTGACATTGTACTTTTACATGATTTAATGCATACATGATCATTACTTCTTATTCTCATATCTCTATCATAACTCCATCAGAACAGTGAACTTGTTAGAGCTTGTTCTCACTGTATAGTTGATCATTTCCTATGATTTAAAGCATGGTAGATCCAGCATACTCTCTGTTGTAATCCTATGAAGTTTCATTATTAATGCTTCTCGCGATCATCAGATATTAATCAATCTTTTTTCAATGTTCTATGACTATCAAGGCCTATAAATGTCGGGATGCTTGGTTGATTCACTAAACACATTTCTCTATATATAGTCCATCATCTTTTATGATGTCACTCATGATTGGTAGCTTGTTAAGCTAATTAGAGTTCCCCAAAAGGAATTTAGTCAATTGCTATTGTACTCAAAGAACACTGAATAGGTGTATCAACCAAAATAGCAAGTTTTGGACCTTGGAATATATTCATACCTATCTATTTTGATCCTACCATTAGTGAATCATCTTCCACACAACATATGTGATTATTTATGCTTATTAGCTACCTGAAGAGGCCCACAACACTCTCCAACCATCACTTGTAGCAGGTGTGAAGCAAGTTTTAGCTGCACCAATTCCTCTCTTGTGACTGTCCACCATCTCCTCCAACATGCAAGACCAAGGATTCAAAGCTAGCAAAGTAGAAACATCCTTATTCATCAAGAGGAATGGATTAGAGTTTATATACTGCAGTGTATATGCAGATGACATTAAACTACATGGAATGATGTCTATGGGGTTAAACACGTAAAAGCTAAAATGAAGGATGAATTCAAGATCAGTGATCTTGGACCTCTCACTTATTTTCTTGGACTTGAACTTGTATGTACACATTCTGGTATCTACATCACTCAAAGGAAGTATGTACATGACATGATTTCTAAATTTGAAATGGAGAATACTAAGTGTGCAGGTACACACATCGAGTTGAATCATAAGCTAAGTGCTCATGAAGGAGAAACTATTGAAGATATCACAAGCTATCAAAGCTTGGTAGGAAGCTTGAACTATGCAACTCTCACAAGGGTGGACATATGCTATAGTGTTAGCATACTCAGTCAATTTATGCACAAGCCAAGGAGGCCACACATGGAAGCAACCAAGAGAGAGCTCAAATACTTGAAGCGCACTATCAATGAAGGGGTTTTCTACCCCTTCATCTCTAAAATTGATATCAAGCTTTATTCTAATGCGAAATGGGCTGGTATAATCCCTCCAAGATTTGAATTCAAATATCACTATATAAACACCTATGTGTAGTCATGAATAAGAGCAACACTTTGAGCTACATTCTAGAGAGATTTTGATCAAGCACCAAGCCATGAGTGAAGCACACATTATGCTCCTCCTTCTCAAGCTTCATGTCCATTCATATCATGTACAATATGTTCAATACAGATTGATTTTCAAGCTATACTTTGAAGTTGTTCTTATCTGTTGCTACAAGTTCATATTCTCATTTTCAGTCAACTTCACTGAGTTAGTTCTCTATGTATACTTGATCTTTTGTTGAGCTTTAAATTGGTATAGGTAATTTGATAATCTATTTTCATCATACCAATTTTCATCATCATTTGTTTATTACTCTGTAAACTACATTCATTTGAAGCTGACTAGTTATACTTGCAAGCTAACTCCTAAAATATCGAGATGATATATATATGTTGCTAGATTGATTTCTCTTAGTACGGTTCATCAAAAATCATAATATTTGTTGCTTTAAATCCATTTTATATCTAATTAAAAGTGTGTAAAAGATCTCTTTTCAATTTTCAGCAGGCTGTGAGCTTTGAGTTAATTTCTAGAGTCCAATCCATCCCAAAATAGCAAGTTTTTTGCTTCATTCGTTTTGTATCAACTAGTCTGTTTTGATGAATCAATTTGAGATTGATACTCCAAAAGCACTAGGATGGTCTATATGCATCCTTAGCAAGCACAAGGTGTCTATTTATCATCTCTAAAGTAATCTTGGCAGGTGTAGCGTAGGTTTTGCAGCAGCAAGCACATCTTTGGAGTGTATCACCCATCTTCCTTCACACATATGTCCAAGTTATGTCTAATGATACCATACATCCTTAGATCCCAAAACCAAATGGACTTAGTGATCAAATATGTCACTGGTCCCCTCACATTAAAAAAAAAAGGGTCGTCACATGGAGGGGGAGTGTCGAGAGTTCAATGCTCTAGCTTTTTGTTAAATCAAGAATCATTCTCATGCAAGATCGGTTATTCCATGTGCAAAGAGATTTTCCCTCAAATGCATATAAGGAGGGCCTCACTTCACTCCTCATAAGCTCATTCACTCTAACCCATTTCCAAAGGAGTGCATCCTCTTGTCATGAATTCTCCATTCTCATAGAGCATATTATGTAGTTCTTTTCCATTTGCATGATTCATCATGTTCTTTTATCTTTTGTTCCTTCCTCCGTACTTAGTTTTCGTTGTGTTGATATTAGAGTAAGAGTAATGCTTCTTTTTATTTCTATTTGAAGCATATAGACTTTGGGATTGAGAGGAAAGAAGATCATTATCAGCCATGATATGGTATTTGATGAGCAATCACACCTAGTGGATAACAAAGGTAAAACCACTATCTCATCAACTGAAGAAATAACTCACTTTGTGCCTTCCCATAGACAAGTCAAGAACGATGAGCAGACATAAATAATCAAATTCATCCACCAAAAAGCCAACATATTGTTTCCACATAACCTAATTCACTAACAGTGGGCACAATAGGTCTTAGTGATCGTTACCCTCAAGTCGATGTTCTAGAGTCATCTTCACGTGAGCTATGTAGATCAAAAAAAGAATGAACAAAAAGAGCATCACATCATATTGTCGATATACATCCTATGAATAAAATTATGGGATTAGAAAGAGAATCCTCAATTGTAGATGAGGCACTCAAAGACCCCAAGTGGAGAGCGACAAAGAAGGTTGAGTACAATAGCATACTAAAGCATGGCTATTGGGAATTGGTTGATTTTCCATCAAAGAAAAAGAGTATTGGAGAGCAAAATACAAAGCAAATGGTAGTGTAAAGAAGTACAAAGCTCCAATTGTTGCACAAGGATTCTTACAAGTGCAAGGATTTGATGTCCAAGAGACATTTGCACCAACGGCTTGAATGACTACAATTCACACAGTAGTTGTAGTTATTGTACATAAAAGTTGGCCTATATTCTAGATGTAGGTAAAATCATCATTTTTCAATGGGTACATCAAGGAGGAGGTATATGTATCTCAACCACCAGGTTTTGAGATACCCCATTCAAAAAACAAGGTTTATAGACTTTAGAAACCATTATATAGCCTTAAGAAAGCTCCAAGCATTTGGTATACAGGAATTGACATTTTTTCAAAAAATATAAGCTTTCAAAGTACCTTTGATGCAAATTTCGATGTCAATGAAAAATGATAGCCAACTATTGGTTTCATGTATATCCAAATGATGTGATCATTGTAGTAGATCATGTAGATTTCATCAGACAAACTCATGCTAGTTTGAGCAATGGGTTTGACATGAAAAATCTTGGGCTAGTCCGTTATTGCCTTGGCATTGAAGTATGGCAAAAGGATGATGGAATTTTCATATCATAAGAAAAGTATGCTATAGAAAGTCTCAAGGCTTTTAGGATGATGGACTCCAAAGCCTCTAGCACGCCTATGGAGGTAAATCTTAAACTTTCAATAAAGGATTATACATCAAAAGTAGACGCTAAGAAGTACAAAAATCTTTTTGGGATTCTTATATTTTTGTGCAACACTAGAGGAGATATCTGCTATGTTGCTAGACTAGTGAGTAGGTTCTCTAATAAATCAAAAGAGATCCATTGAAATGCATGCATTCAAATTCTAAGGTACATTGCAAGAACCTCGGACATTTGTATTGGTTATACCACAAGTGATATTATTCAAGGGTATTATGGTTCAAATTGGGTTTTAACTTGATCACGTATCTTTTCGTGGATCAATAGGAAGCAACCAACTCTATGAGGCACATTGGTTAAAGAAAATTCTTTCATATCTAGGCTCTCCATCACAAATGAGGACTATACTTAAATGTGATAATCAAATTTGTATCTCCATATCAAAGAACCCATTATTTCATGCTCACACCATGCATATAGAAGTACAGTACCATTATGTGCATGAGCTAATAGAAGACATTGTGGATGTGTAATATTTTCCAATAGATGCAAATTGCATATGCGTATCCACTAAAGAACTTGGAAAAGAGTATCTCAACAACCATTTTCAATAGATGGGAATAGGACCCAAGCCTACTTGAATTATCATTCCATAAAAATTAAGGGGGTTTTGCTAGTATATGGCCAATGTCTACCCCTCATGATTGTAGGTTGTATTGCACATTTTGTAAGGCCCCCATTATGAGAAGCCCATTGTGAATTACCCAGCTGATGGAAATCCCAACTTGCATGTTGGATGAAGGTCCAATTGAATCATCTAAGATATTTTAAGGAAAGGGACTAACCAACGTCCCAAACATGGGGTCCATGGCAATGGTGAGAAACCCCAATCGGTGATGGTAAAGAGAATATTCAATAAAATATTCTCCATGAACTTAAAAATCATTCATATTTTTAAGTTTGATTGAACCAAACTAATTCACATGTGGGGATTATGTGGGCGATGGGGGACCATGTTTTGTCAACCGTGGGAGGCCACACCTCTCCATTGGCCTATATATACATGACTTCTACACTACCCCATACATCAAATTGAACTAGCATATATCTACCTTGTAATTCTCTATCTAGAGTTTTCCAGATCACCATCTAAGCTCTACCTTGAAAGCACATTGGTGGACAATGCGATCATTTTTGCACTTGTTGTTAGTGGTTTTTTTATTATTCTACTATATTTATTATCTTCTCTAATATTGTTCATGTGTTATC